>CAXKVY010000207.1:0-78774 GCA_964058915.1 Tetropium fuscum | reverse complement strand
GACATAATCACTGTTCTGATACTACTGATATTTCTAGACTAGATGTACAGTTCATCTTTTAAATATAAGAAATAAAAAAAATATCACAAAACGTCGACAGTCCTCGTATGTTAGATAAAGAGCACTCCAAGCACTTCGCATGTCAGAAAAATATAAACAGGACTGCAGATGTTCAACGAAGCAGCGGTTTTGTTCCCGCATTCGTTCGTTCATGTGCATATCTATCACGTTCATCCGATCGGCAAATCGCGACTCAATAAATGATTTTATTATAAGTAATTTTCTATTATCTTTTAATGTTAATGTACCTAGTGTTGTGAGTACCTAAGTAAGTGTGATTTTATGTGTATTTTACGTAAATGAAATACCAAATTAGAATAAATACGTAATACGGTCCTGTGCTCGCGTTCAGGTGTAGGTGTAATGTTTTTTTGTTTCTTATATATTCGAGATGTACTGTACTAATTCGACTTCGAGGATTGCACATTTACGCGCGAGTTGTATTGCTCAGAATATTTTTGTGTTATTATTTTACTTACCTCAGTTCCGGATATTTTTTGCTGACATACGGAAAACTCTGATCGTCAGTAATGTGCCAATGGAAAACGTTCATTTTATTGTAAGCCATTGCGTCCAAAGTTAGGAGAATTTTTTCTAGAGGTATAAAATGCCTGGCGGTATCTACAAGTAACCCACGATGGGAATAACGTGGGGAGTCGCTAATGGTGGTCACATTAATTTTTAACTAAAAATAGAGTAGAATAAAGAAGCATATTAGTGTGTAATATTATCTTAAATCTCAAAACAAATATGTTTATTTTTATTTTTATATGTTTATTTGAAAGCTAGATATTCACCTAGTGCAACTTTGTTTCGAATATAAATCTTACAAGTGTTTAATAAAAATATAAATATTTATTATAGCAATTTGAACACTCATATCCCTTGGGGCTGAGTGACGTCGCACAGCCCGGAATTAAGTTGGCAGCATTTATTAGAATGCCTAAATAGCCTACGCCTACAGCTGTAATTGTTTACGCTTAGTTTTGTGGTTATGTTTTGTGCATTCTTCTACGAATTGTGTTTTGTTTCTGTAAATTATAATGAATGATAATGAAATTGGCAATTGTCACTTAATCTAATAATTCCGGGGGCGGGCTCCGGACCCCCCCCCCTGGCTACGTCACTAACAATATTTACAATAGAGCTTCACAAGCTCAATCATCTCAGGAAAAACCTAAATATAAAAATTTTATGTACTAATAGGACCACTTTTTGGGTCTTTTTGGTCGTAAATTCATGTTATGATTCGTGACAAATCTAAATATTCTGATATATCACTATCAATTAAGATAATAGCCACATTTGTCAGACGTTCTTGAGGCATCGATGATCTTAGGTCGTTTTTAAATAATTTCAATTTAGAGAGACTTTTCTCGCCGCGGACCCTACCGAAACTGGCAAATAAAAATATTTCTTATAAAAAATAAAATATACTTATAACACGAGGAACATTAAATTAAATCGATTCGTATTATATGATTTAAGATATCAGAAGGTAACATTTGGAAGGAAAATACATATCTAAATGAAGTGATTTCTATATACGAGTAATTGGAGTCTACCCAAATCGTGTAGAATAGCGTCATTCTTTGTCAATGCAGTTTAAGATTTTAATCAAAGCATGGTTTTCTTAGTCTTCAGGCATTTTTCGAAAATGGTATAAGATTTAAACATGGATTCATATTCTTTTAATAGGTTAAACCGTTTATCGATTGATGATATAGCATGGTCTAAGATTGGTAGGAAAAATTTTAAATTATTGTTTTGCTTCAATAACAAGCGCATCATGAGTTTCTTATTCAAAAAGGCGAATCTTTTCCTTTTTGTTGATTCAAAAAATAGACATAGCAGCTCATTAGCAAGTGAAGAACAGAATTAATGAAATGTTCAAAACCGTCATCTGTTCTTTATGATTTGATAAATCTGTAGGTTTTATAGAGCCGCTTTACATTCTGCAATGATTTTGTAGTATTTTATTGCGATATTTATTTTAAATAATGATGCTAAAATAACTATGGAACAGATGGAACTAAGACTGATTTTTTCCCTGTCGCTATCATCATAAAAGCCATATTGGGATATTGATGGCCGCATACATTTTTTGTTAATTTTAACTTTCAAACACGTCTCCTTTAATGCGACAGTTAGTTGCGGTTTGCATACGGAACATGCGTTTGGGAATTAGTAACATAACTAATAATTAATTGTAACATGTTATTAATTGTAACATATATGTATGATGAGACACCGGAATTTTTGAATTCCGCGCGCTATAAATAAGCGCTTAAACTATAAAAGTGACAATAACGATTATGACACTAAAAACATTTTATGTCTTATCTAGGTGAATCGGCATGACTATAATACAGGATATTAAAGTTATATCATTGCACCATACTATAGGTATAGATTAAGTAAATGCGAAAACGTACCAAATTATTTAGCAACTCTTATGTTAAATACTGCATGTTAAAAAAACTCAAAACACAAATATTTCGGCACAAACTAAAAAACTTTCTAATAGGAAGGGTATTACCACTACAAGGAGTTACAAGGAGGAGGAGGAGTTAGTGTTGTAACATACATGATCAAACATATGAACATTTTGTTTATAATGCCAAGTTGTTTGTTGGCAATGTTTGTGAGTCTATGGATATTTTAGATTGTTCTATAAGTATATCTACTCTTTTTGTAAATATCGACCTGTGTGAGTACCTTTGTACATTGATATCAATAAATTATATTATTATTGTTGTTATTATTATTATTAACTTACCGATAAGGTGTCATCTGCATATAATAATTGAGTTAACGTTTCCAAACCTCTTAAGATACCCCACACAGAGCCAGCAGATAAAACGTTACTATCCGGGGTGATAGTAAGCTCATCTAAAAGTATAAGGTAATCAAAATAGAAAATAAGTACGTATATTGTTACTTAATGCTCTATGGTTTATAGGTCAGTGGTCATAGCTATATTATTTCAAATAATTTTCCTAGTCCCTTAGAACAAAGAGAAAATACTTACATGCTTCATCCATAGTCGAACTAGGGTATTCATTTTCGTTACATGCTCCATTCAAGGAGACGTTAACTGTATCCAAATACCCTAAGAACTTTACATCGTTTGCTCGTTGCGTTTTGTAATATACATGATTCTCAAATTTGAATTTTTCTTTTGCGATTCTAGAATCTTCCGCAATGATTTTGTGGTATCTACCGAATGCATCTTCGAGAAGGCTGCACTCATTGCCTGATGTCACCTTAAACAAAAAGGTTTTATTTCACCTATAAAAAGGATAACGGCCGATTTCATAATTGAGGGCCCTAAAAGCAAAACAGATCAAATCCTCTCAAGTTTCGAGAAAACCTTAAAAAAATATGGCTGCTTAGAATTTGACAACTGAGGATTGAAAGATAAATGAAAAATGTTTGTCTATTTATTATATTTATGTGTACAGGTACATATAGAAAATTCGATCGGATAGTTTTTATTATTATAGAAAGATAGAAAGATTTTATTGAAATTTAAACTTGGAAATTATTCGTTTTGCTACTAAAAAGTAAAATTTATTCTATTCTATCTGTTTTGCTACCTATGAAATCAAATGACATTTATTTTAATGACCACATTTTTTATTTTAGTTAAAAATAAATTCAGTTTACAAAATTTTAAGCACACAGCTTCTTTCATCTAACTGTCACAAATTTCATTATCAGTTTCTAGTTCATCTGATTGGCGACATTCACATGAGGCAAAATAGTGAACATGAAAGTTAAGTGATGGTTTCGACTGCCATTTTCTCCCAAAATGCAAATCAAGGAGACATTTTACATCACTTTTTTTTTATTTACTGATATGCTATCTTTTGTAATAACTGTAGGATTAATCGTGGTAATTAAACCCTCATTAATGATCTGAATGCTCCGGTACTCTGATATGATAATAAAATTCCTCTCCCTCCACGAGTATTAAACGAGAATTATTTGTAGATTTTATTTGCTTTAAATGATCCGTTGTTTCTTGTTTTCAATCAAATACATCAACATTGATTCCTACACGTCGAACTGTAGCAACATTTTAAAGAATTTCTATATACCCTTCAGGGTTTTCAATGACCAGTTTTCTAAGTTCTTTTTCGGGGAGACAGATGCGATTAGGTGGAATAACTAAAACAAGTTGTCTCTGGACAGGACACAGTAGTTTTGGAGCGGCCTACAACAATGGAGATGTTACAGAGGTAAAGTTGTCGACAGTAGTATGCCTCTTGATCTGGCATCTTGGGGTAAGGCAAATTTTTCTGACAGTCAAATGACAGTATAATTAAACCCAGATCTCACTCTTGAAGCAGTAAAAAAAACTTTCGCTTTTTTTACGTATTTGCTGTAAGTATAGCTTGTAAGACAGTTCACGGCAATCAGTTTCTTGTTTTATCTTTTCTACAAGTTCGAGACATGTGGAGCACACATCAACCCGAGGTGAATCAAATCCCAAGTAGAAATTATCATTAAAAACGAAACGAAAATACGAGTTTTTTTTTCTGTTAAACCGTCATCAGCTTGAGCGTTGTACATGCTTGATAGTTTCTCTATATTCAACTCCAAGCTTAAGCAGCGTCTGCAACTGTTGCCCTGACAGTACTAGAATTCTAGATATTTTAATGTGGTAATAAATCCAACTATGGATTCTTTTCTTGCACGGTATTTTACGGAAATGTGAACTCTGCCTCTTTTTTCCTGAACACCATTTATTGTCGTGGCCTAAGTTCGTAAAATGGTTTGTAGCCTAGAATTTCCAACTTCTAGAATTTGACGAAAATCCCTTTCACATACCTGCAGTTCTTCTGCTGTAACAAAATTTCTGACAAAAATTTTTCCAGTAAACTCTTTCCGCTGTCGATCCCTCTTTGTCTTTTTTACGTCTACTACGAGGAATCAGCACACTGTGCTTCATTATGAAACTATCTTGGGGTCACTTTTCTTATTGGTGGCAAAAAAAGATTCATGAAATTTCAACACAACCTCGTATGTCAGAGATGCGCACTTGTAGATTTCCTTTTTTTTGTGGTCACAATGTGGCATCATAGTAGGCCCAATTTGTGACGAATATCTATAAATAAAAACCGTGAAAGATACGAAAAATGATCTATTAATCTGAAATTTTACGAAACATTCCAAAATCTTTACTAACAGTCACTTTAAATCCAAAACTAACAACCTAATATTGATGTACATATATCTTAATTGCATAGCAACAGCTCATTTTCTTGCATTCGGTTTGGCGTTTCTTTCCCTAGCTTGGGCTCGAGGTATATCACTACTGAAGGTGATTGTTCCATATTTGACACGAAAAACTTCAAACTTACTACTAATATTGCAAATAAAAAAAATAATACAAACTTACTACGAACAATGCAAAAACAATATTTTTACCACGTAACGGTTAGAACACGTACCAGCTGTTAAATCAGGCCACCTGCAGGCAGATATTGGCGCGTCAGATTTAATTTCTTTTGTTTTTTATGTGCCATGGATTTTCTTTTTGCAACTAAACTGTATCATTAAAGACGAAAATATATGGGATTTTATTTGTTTTGTTTATAAATACTTTTACTAGTCGATAGAACAGGGTTTAAGTAATATTTCGCCTACAATAACTCATTTCTCGCCAAATGTGGACTTTATTCGTTTTGCTTTTAGGCCCCTCAACTGATGAGATAAAGTCCCTTTAGGTGAAGTCTCCTTTTAGTTAAAGTGGATTTGTAACGGAAAAAAATTTAACGGAAAAAATTCCACGGAACGCGTAAAGTGATAGAATGCATAACTAACTTTAAATATTTTTTTAGGTAAAGTCTATTTTAAAGTAAATAATTTTTATTGGCCAAACTGCATTTAGGAATATTCTACTCGAAAAGCTTCTATCTGTATACTTTCAATCATTTTATTAATTTGTCATTTGGAATTTGGAGGGAAACAGAACCTGGTCTCTTGTTTATTCCCTGTCTTTTTGTCGTTTTTTTAAACAAAAAATAACAAATCACAATGAATAAAGAAAATCAAATTTCATCATAAATCAAATTCTAATATCACCACCAAACAAATGCCAGAAAAGATTTTGCTACATATAGAGCGTATTTAGGAGCTACAGGTGGTGGTCTTTCAATTAAAGAAGAGTTAGATGCTGTAATACAGGCCGTTCTTGATATAATTAATTTAAAAACGGTGGTGGGATTAATAGTTCATTTAATACTGATAGTGCTGTTAGTGGTATATGAAGTTGTTTTTGTTGTATACTACTTAATTAGCTATAATACTTATGCTTTAGATTTTAGAATATTTTGTCTGAAAATGTGATAGTGGAAGAAATTGAGGAGATACGTGAAGGAGAAGGGAATAATCGGAGTTTGTTAAATGTCGTAAACTACAATCAGTCTTACAAGGAATTATACATAGGTATAATGTATTGTTTTTTTTTAGGAATCTGAAGGAATAAATCACCATTGTGACTTACTAGAATATTCTAATGCTTCTGTAAATATTATCACTAATATTAAGAAGGCCTTATATAATAATATTGTATTTTAGGGATTTGAAGACGTTTAAATCGTAAATAATATTGACGTCAAACCCCAAAACTCTAAGGTCATAAGTTTTAAATTTGCTAGTCCTTAAAAGTTTTATTACTTCTTAGGACCATATCGCTACACGCAGGTTCATCCCATGAAATGCCTTCATGTAGTACTCCCATCAGTGGTAAAACTATGGCACATATAAGTATTTCTTAAAATGTAAATATACAAAGATATAAGTTTATAATTTACTCAATTTTTATGGCAGCAAGTCAGATAAGGAACTCATTTATTATAGGGTCGACGAATGACCACAAAAATTGACAATAAAAAATATGTAAACATGGCATCACGTCTGTCAAGTAGGGCCAGTTGGTTTCCCAAGAATTTTATCACAGGATTGCTCGACTGACCAGATAATAAAAGTACGTGTATCTACATGGTATCAATAAAATTGCCTTAACAAGATATATACACATGCATACTGAGGCCGGCCCTTACGTACACGGCGCCCTTACGCACAGCCCCTTAATAGCCACGATGCCTGGTGCACGTGGATGTTTAGCTGGACCCGGGCATGGGGATAGTCCGGGATGCTGGTTTTCCATAAATTTGAGGTTTGAGAAAACAGTTTACAGACGTTAATTAATATTACACCTTTGTCAGCGCCCCAGCACCAGGTGTCCCGATACGAGTAGTGCTGACTAGTTACTTTCCATCACTAAAAAGTAACCTGTATCTCAAAATTAGCTTTGAGAAAACTCTTGCACATTTTGGACGCCAGGCTCTTGAACTATAACTAACTAGGGATCCGCGCTATCATACAAGTGTTTGTTGCGCCATACTAAAACTAAAACTGTTTTTCTGTGACTGTCAGTTTTCTCTGACAACAAACACGCGTATAAGATAGCTAAGATAGATAAGATAACGAAAATTTTCTGAAGATATCCAGGTGTCATGTCGGGTAAATAATTGAAGTATTGAATTAAATATGTTTTATATTTTTGTTTTAATGATGTATGTTCCACAGATCCCAAAGTTAAAAAAATTACTTCTTTGTGCAACCGGACGCGAAATAGGCACTTCCCATCCTCCGTAGCCTTAGTGACTATTTCACCATTTATCAATGAGCGAACCGTCAGTGTTATATTTGATTTCCATAGAAACGCTGAGATCTGATAAGTATATTATAAACCGTGGTATACCTAAATTCTAACTATCGTATTATCACAGTATACTTAGTATATTCCACATTAAATTATATAAAATCCATCTGCCCAGTTTGACAGCATAATCGGTGCCTTGTGGACACCCTATCTCTGCATCCAGCAGCAGCGCACTAACTTTACTTGGCCATAATAAAAACTGAAATACGAATAAAATTGTAGAATTAATATATCATTATATAGTAGATACAACCAAGTGCATTAGTTACTAAACCTACTTCTTACCTTAATGAAAAACACACTAGGTATTATACTAGTTCATAAAATCACAATAAACACTAAACTTATAAAGCAGTAGAAACTATTTAATCATAAAATATACGCCACGATAAACCTTCCACTACCATCTCGGTGGAACTGACTAACATTGACAGCAGACAGCAACAGAGATGACAGCACGTCGCCGTAAATTAGGTAGATAAAGCATAGAGCCCTACAAAATAATACCTGCGGCATCTATTGAAAAGTCCGCCACTGAATCATCATTACCATATGATACAAGTGCTCATGCCCTGGTATTGGCTTCTCCAGCTAAGCGATATGCCACCTGGCGAAAAATAAGGTAACTCTTCGACGTTACACGGTTACATAACCTATCTATTGTTGTTATATTATTATTAAGCAATCCAATGGCCTGTCATATTTGCAGTTCTTCATCTTTATAGTCTAATATGATGAGATCTGAATGTCTTCGATAAGTATGGAATATCATACCTAATATTAGAGAGATGAAAAGGGCCAATGTATCTATTTCTGACTGACAACTTTTTTTATCATAAATCATATATCATTTATCATAATCATAATCATACATCATTTTTACCATATATTCGTTGGTCATTTTAGCAGCTATTACGCATAGCTAATATATGTCACACAACGCCATTTGACATTTATCATGATGCTAAAATGATTATGTACATTTTACATTATTATCGAACAGCATGACCTGACGGATGACTGGGTGCAAGTAAGTAGAAAATCGATACACCTACCTTGAACTGAAATATTTGTGGACGAAGAATGTAGTAACTGTCATATGAATCTTGTTTGTATGGCTTCGGCCAAACCTCACCTTTCGTGGCGATTACCTTAGGACCAGGATCAACTATATAACAGTCAATTGCTACTAAAAGCGCCAAATTGATTAATAACTTCAGTAGCGTCATTCTTTTGCGCATATATCTACCTAGCACGCGTCACAAACAAGAATATCTTACTAAATATATTTTACTCGCATTAGTTCTGTCTTTATATTTTATCATTATCACAACACTCACAAATTATTATCATCTGCGGTCAAGTGGTGAGACTTGTCGATTATTGTGTCATGAAATACCTACAGCCAATAATTGGACTATAGATATTTACTGCACTATAATATGAAACGTCTGCGTTTTGTATTTAGGAATTATAGCGATAAAATACATTTCCAACTACGTTTAAGGTCATATCCTACATTGTTTCTAATAATGATATGTGTACTTTTATTTCACCATTGGCGTCGACTATAGTCTAATCAATAAAGATCAACTGCATAGGAAATATATTAAGAGGGGGAAAAATAGAATTTAGGCTATATTTTCGTGTATGATTATTGTCAACTTTGTAGGTACATTTTGTTTTCATTGCATTTTTTGAAATTTCTTTGTAAACTTTGGACCAAAATCTTGTTGTCTATGGAAATAATGGTCTTGGGGAGGAATTAAAGAAGTTTCAATGAAAAATTCGCTTTTATCACAACAAGAACAGATATTGCAGAGGCATGCTTTGACATTTTTTCTCGTAGATCATGTTTAAAATCAATCGTTTCCTAGGCTGTATTATCAAGAATCTATTCTCAAAATATCTGACTTCATAGATTCATCCGCCATCTCCAAGCCCCCGCAGGCAACCTTGAATATTTATATGGACTCAGAATTTCTGATTTTTCGCCATAAAAATTCGAAAATATAATATAGATTGTAAGTTGAATCGGGCCATAAATGGGTAAAGCGGTCCTGAATATTTTTTTTGACAAAAAATTCGTGATCTGCGATTCCGAAAGCCAAGACATGACATTATTGTAGATTGAGGGGTGCTCACGTCCCCCATACCCGCCCCTGACTTCACTCCCCCCCCCTGAATTTACAATGGATAATAAATTTACGAGTAAAGACCGCAGCGTGGTACCGAGTTATTATTGGCATAATGTAACTGTATTACACGTTTGGATGAAATGTGTTATTTCGCAGTATTTTATCAATATTACTTTGCATTAACGCAAATTAGAAGATACTACCAGAATTGGTACCCGTAGGTCTTAAATGGTTCCAGGAGATTTGCGTACTAAAAGCTTGGGACGCTTTTTACTCGGAAAGAATAAAAAAAGGAAGAGAAGGAATTTGGGTAAGACGTAGTTACATAGAATGATTATTTATTTTAGATACAAATAAAATTCTATTTATTTTAAATAAAGTTTAATTCGAAAATAATATTAGATATACTTCAGTATGGTAAACATAATGTTGTTATAATAATAATCTTACGTAATCTACGTAAGTGCGTACAGCTACTACAATATAATTAAGTGGGTAGTTGGAATTTTTTCATTGATGTTATTTTAACTGAATTACTTAATAAATAATAGGTTTACCCATAGACATATTAGGGTATACCTAACAATCCAATATTCAAAATATTTTCATATTTTTAATTTTACTCTTTTTAAATTTTTTCTAGCTTGAGCTCGACAATTATTATAATTAATTCTAATGAGTTCTAAGTTTACGAAAACCAAAAAAATTATCTCAGCCCCTGCATTCATTTTTAAAATTTTATTTATCAATTTAGCAACGACTCTTGGACAACGCTGCAGCTCGTTTCTATGAAAAGTTTCAAAATGTTTATTCCCATTTTTAAATTTTTTTAACCACTGTGTAGTTAGTTTAATAAGTCCAAATGAAAATTGCCCAAGAGCTAAGAACCAAGACCTACGAGGAAATTTAGTAAAAAGTCTGAAAAACTTTTCTATTGGTATAATAAAATATGGTTTTAAAAATAAAATGTCGCAAATACAACTTCACACAATAGAAAAAACACACAAAAAGTCACAATTGAAAAAAACATTGTTAAAAACAAAAAGAATTGATAATAAGCACGGACTTTTATGGAGCCTGCATAAACAAACGAGAATTCAGCATTTGTAGTGACGTCATAAATGTATAACGTATTTGGTATGGTATTCTTTATAGTGGACCTCAGTTAACTTTAATTTATTTTTAATTTCATAAAACTTATTCTGAGTTTCTAGAAATTCTTTACGTATAGCATCAACGTTGAATATTTGTATGAATGCTACCTAACCTATGAGTACTACCTAAACGTATGGGAAGTAAGCCTGGGTTGTCTTCTATTTTTACAAATTTTGAAGGGTCTGGTGTTCCTAATTGGATGAACCACAGTCTGAAACAATAGGTTTCTTACGTAACGTTTTTTAATTATATAAATTTAATACGAATCAGTTTCCTGTGTTTTATAATTTCGTTTGATTTTTTTTCTGCTAATGTTTCTATAATTGTATAGGCACTCTTTACGTAGACTTTAGTTTATTTTAGATCGTTATTAGTTACTCTTATTATAGTATTTTTCCAATAATTATTTTTCCAATATGGCATTAATTTTGTTACATTCGTATTTAGTTAATTTAGTTAGATATGTTAGAATTAAGTTAATTTAGTTAGAGAACATTCTTTTAAAATTCTTAAATGTTCAGTAATAAGGGTGTAATGTAAACTTTTGGTTGGGAAACTCAACCGTGGTGATTAATGCTTTAAGATGTATATTAATTTATTTTTTCTTATTTTTTTTCTTGTAAATTATTATAATATACGAGTATAATTAATACCCGTATTTCTTTTCTATGAAAATACAGATAATTGTTAGCGTTGGCGTTGACATTATCTTTTTTCCAAATTCAAATATTTGTACCTACCTCATTGGTAGCTATACATTTTACGTGTTGTTTATGTTATATTTTATGTTCTGAATAATATTTCTTTCTTGCCTGTAGATGTAAAATGCATGTGTGATCTATTAAAATTGGTTAGCCTTGTTATTGATTTCATGCAAAATATAATAATTTTATGATTTCAATCATTTCAATATTTAATTGGTTTTCTTAATTTTCTGTTGGCGTTAAATTACTGGGAGTGAGAACAATATTTAATGAAAAGTCGTAATTTAAATGATCTTCATTGTTTTTTTTTCATGTCATCGAATACTAACAATATTTTTTGTTAAAAACGCCTGGACTATGTGTCATATATTCGTTTTCGTATATATTCAATTTTAATCGTCTTTAGTCGTCTTTAGTAGTATTGTAAGTAGTAAGTACGTCTTTATCAGTATTGTTTTTTCCTTTTGAATAAATTTCCTTTTTGTGAACCTTGGAATATACTTATGTATGATTTAATGAACACTGGCAAATTATTTATCAGTGGTTTTAATTTCACAGTGGTATTTTATCTGGTTAGCGGGCGTTAAATATAATTTATTCAAATAGAGTGGGTCTCGAAATTCATAACGTAATTTTATAATCGGATCATTTTCTTCTTGATTACAATGGTCAAGCCTGACGTCTTTAAAGTTAATTCTGCATAGCTTATCTATGTGCTGATTAAGTTGGGTATACATTCCTGTTTCATAACTATGTATTTTATTTAAATTTATTGTTTCGCCTTCCAATGGTTCTAAAAGAGTTATATCATTAGGGTATTTATTTTTAATTGTAGCTTGATTGCAATTAATATTGTCAAATGAACGGAGCATTTCTAATTCGCTAAAATTCTGATTTTCTAAAATTTTATTGTCTGAGTTTTCATGAGCTGTTATATCTTGATTTTTATTTTTTGTATATTCGTATATTGGTATACTAATATGTAATAGTTTTTACTCTAAGTTCCTCTTGTAAATCTAAACCTATTAACCCTTGGAAGTTTTGGGAAAAGTCGAAAAGATGAAATGTGTGTTCATGGTTAATGTTTAAATAAGAGAATAATGGAATGCTTAGAATTTCATTATGGTAGGTTATACCGTGCGCTGTTTTGATTACGAAATTCTTATTTTGTATTATATTAGGAAAATGTTCTTGTGCGAAATAAGGATTTATAAAGCTTCTACTGCTTCCAGTATTAATTAGATATATTGCATTTAAATATGGTATGGTAATATATCTTAGTCTTACACTGTCGTCAATATTTAAACTTATCTGTGTTGTTTCCGGGTTTGTGGTGGTAGTTTGGAAAACATTTGACTGATCAGGTGCTATATATGCGCTAGTAGATGAGCATGATATAGATGAATCTTTTATATGCGTATAATGTCCAGATTGCTCTTGTTCAATATTATTTATGTCACAATAATTATTATAATTGGACATGTTTGCGTATTCGTCATTAGGTTGTGGGTAATAATTATTATCATATGATAATAATTATTGATAGTTTGATGGTACAGATGTACCATAAAATGAATCATAATTTTATGTTGGATGAACAGTATCATCTATATAATTATGGTAATATTCTTGTGCGTTAAATTTTGTATTTGTTGCTAAGTTAATACTGTTTATTTCCATAGGCGTTGGTTTGGGTTGAATTCGTTGGATGTTTGAATTCGGTTTAAATACATTTGTTTGTGTCAAACGTGTAACGAGTTGAATGTTGTAAGGCAAATTATTAATATATGTTTTTAATACTAATTCTTCATAGCGATTAATTTTGATAAATTTTTACTGCCTGAGTATCTGTGGTATTATTTAATTTAGATATTAGTAAACTACGAGTATCTTGTAATCTAGTGCCATAGTCTAATAGGCTTTAATTTTTTAATAATTTTAATGACATCATATCTTGTATTAAACAATCTATGCTACGTTGGTCTGCAAAAGAATATACTCAATTATTTTTTACAAGTTGCCATGTATTTAATTCTTCTCGAGGACAAATGAGATCGCCTGCTCTGCGTTTTAGCTTTGAAAATATAGTGTCTAAAATAATAGTGTTGGTTGTATTTTAAAATGCTTTACGTAAGTTTTCTAGAGATGTAATAAGACGTAACAATTTTGGATCTCCGTCAAAATTTGGAATGTTATCTGCTTGATAGCGTAATAAAGCGTAGTTAGTTTATGTCATTGTATTTGTTGAATTTAAGATTTCTGATACTTAAGTTTGATATGGAATCAATTAAGCTGTCCAGTTTTATTAAAAATTAAAATATTAAATATGAATATTTAAAATAAATGGTTTGGAGATTGTTTACAATAGTTCAAACTTACAGTAAAATGATTTTCATGTCAGTCCAAATATTGGTGGTGTTGGTTGGGATGTTGGTCTTGAAGGTTTGTAGTAGGTGATGCGATGGTTTTCGAAGTTTGGATGCACAAAATTTCACTATCACTTAAATTAACACGACGATGTTATTCGGTAATTTAAAATGTTTGTAATGTTCAATTATTAGCAATAAATGATTTATTTGCTAAACTGATGTTTGATGTTTGTTTCCTTAATTCTACGTTTGTCTTGTTGCTTCTTCTGCAAAATTCCTTGGTTTCTTTTTAAAACTAATGCGAATATATGGTAATGTTAGAACCTGATATTCTGCTCCTCAAACTACTTCGAATATCTAGTAATGCTAAAACTGTGATATTCTGCTTCATAAAACTATTTTCTCAAAAACAACACTGGTAATGCTAGAACCTGTTGTTTTGTGTCTTCGTTAGACTGGGTGTGATTATTTTTCCCTCTTCAACTTGCTCTTCTCACACATGCTACTCAGTTCACCTGATTTTGGAATATTTTGAATGCTGGATCGATTTCGTGAATAAAGCGTTGAAACACACGCATTTCTTCAAATTCACTTTCACAAATCCGTACGATTGCGCCAGTTACGTTTCGCAAATCAGAAACTCGGTTTTTAAAAACAATCTTTATTTCCAAAAATACAAATTTTGACTTGCAGGCCAAAAGAACCGAACGTGTTGAAAGCGAGAATAATAATGAATAATGAATGCGGACAATGGGCAAGACTCAAATCTTATCGGCTGTAACATAATATAAGTTAAAGAGATTACAGTAGTAATAAATGCTGTTCGGGCACTCCGTGCCTTGAAGTGGATACGTAACTCCTAAACGGGAGTTACGTATCCACTTGTTACGTTTTAACATATTACAAAAACTTTTATAAGATGTTTAATTCTCTGTGATACTCTCTATGTATCGGTAAAAGAATTTTCATCCTAGGTCATTCTGTTCCTGAGATATAGAGGTGATCAACATTTTAACCATTTAATGGAAGGTGGGGGAGATTGATGTGGGGATGGGGGTGGCAAGATGGATTTTTGTGAGCAGCAAGTTACACTTATTAGCACCATATGGGTTACCAGCCATATTGTATTTGGTGCAAGCTAAATGCCCTAGGGCCTCCTACTAAAAGTGCTGTTTTTGTAGATATAAACGAGAATTTTCCCTTGAAAGGTATTTAAATCTTTGTCAAGAGTCAAGACTATTATCTTTAGTATTTCATATTCCATATATATATCAAGATTTTTTTGCCAAAGCTTACAAATTACACGAAATATACTCTAAATTTCTGATGTCCTTCTACCGAATGGTTAGTTTCCTTTGTAATCTCAAATTTTTAATAGATATTTAATGAATATAGTTATAAGGTATAATGAAGACAGCTATAAGAATATAGGTAGTAAGTACCTAGTTACTTACTATAATAATACTTTCATAGATATTTAAAATTATCCCTACTTACTGATAAAGAATTAATTATAACTGATCAAGTGAATATCGTATGTTTTCAAAATGTTTGAAATATTTTCTGATAGTTGTGGTATATATGGTAGGGCAATATATGTTTTATTAGTATTAGTTATATTGAATGGTGTTGGTTGTGAATTGTAGTAGTTGTGAATTTTGTTTTTGAAAATTTTGTTGATTAGATGAAAAGAGTTTAATAAAATACTTGTTGCTTTTTTATGCATTATTTTCTAAAAATGGCAGATGTTGGTTTTATCGATCTGTCTGCAATACCAATTAATACATTATTTTTATGGCTTTAGGGGGTTTTTGAATTGAAATTGGTATATCTATAGTTGTATATAGTATATCTATAGAGTTGTTATTGTATTCCAATTTGTTAATATTTCAGTTTTATTATTTAACAGAGTTAAATCTAAGAAATTTATGTTACGTTCCGATTCGTTTTTAATTGTAAATCGTATTTTTGGATGGTAACTACAACTACAACTTGTATTGAATTTATTTCAAATCGAATGTTTATGTTCAGTTGGAAATGCAATTATGCAATCATCAACATAACATTTGAAAAATGATTTTACAACTTTTGTTTCCGTTCCATATATACGTACAGAAATATAACGGGTAAGTATATTCTTTATATATATTAATATATATTCTTTATATATATATATATATATATATATATATATATATATATATATATATATATATATATATATATATATATATATATATATATATTCCTTCTGCACGTGTGTTGTCATTGAATTCCACCTAAACGGCTGGATTGATGTTTATGATGATTAAGTTGATTCTGTGATGGTTTTCAGCTTCACAATTTGTTTCGATAGAATTTTTTTTTTTATTAATTTAAGTATTTATAAATTAGGGTTGGGACTGGCGCATTCGCCATTTGTTCTGAGATATATGGTGATTTGGTCACATTACTGACATGGTCCCATGTCAATAAAATTAAAATGGGACCCACTTGAAAATACCCCTTTTCCAACAAAAAAAGAATAATCAATATCAATTCATAATTGGCAAAATAATCGCGTAACAAACATACAAAACATACAGTCGAATTGAGAACCTCTCAATAATAGACTTTGCTCTGTCAATCAGTTATATTCTGCTAGAGTCAGTCGTGAAAATACACTTAGTTAAATATAGGTAGGTACAGTGCCGTTCAATTGAAAGTAAACGATTTCTTTAATTAATGTGAAACAGGCTTTCAGGTAATCAAAACTTGATTGTCAATTTTATTTGTCAGTTTACTAATAATTATTCTATATTTTGAAGTTTTCCTTATAATTATTATTATTATGCCGCGCTTAACTGAACCGCAAAAAATGAGAGCTGTGATGTTACTGCAGAACGGATGGTCAATGCAAGCAGTTGCAGATACTTTGAATGTGAGTAAAGGTTGCATTTACAAAATTAAGCAAAAATGGAATGCAGAAGGAACTGTTGAGTACGTCCATAGAGGGGGCCGTCAGAAATTCAGTACTATGGAGGAAGACGAACTCGTGCTTGACCACCTCCGACAGAATCATTTTGATACAGCAGTGACTGCCTGCTTCTTAACAAATTTTCCTTCTTCGGTGGAAACCGCAAGACGACGTATCAGAGCATCTGAGCTGAAGAATTTTTCGGCTGCAAATAAAGTTGCTCTGTTGCCACGGCATAAGGAGCAGAGGTTAAACTTTGCCAACCAATTTATCGGTGTGCCGCAGGACTTTTGGGACAACACAATTTTTTCAGACGAAAAAGTTTTTCAATCCTGCTATGATGGCTCTGTGCGTGTATACCGCCCAAGAAATTGCCGATATGAAGAGCGCTATATAAATCCTACAGCTCGTAGTGGTCGCTTCTCTATCAACGTGTGGGCATGGATATGTTGCCAAGGAGCAGGTGTTACTTGGAGAATCAGAGAGCGTCTTACTGGTCAAAGCTACGCTCGTATTTTGGAATATGTTATGTTACCTTCCGTTTACATTTTATATCCCGAGAACTTCACTTTCCAGCAGGAAAATATTTTTATTTTCTCTTTCCTTTTTCCATATTTCAATTAAATTTATATTTCAGGATAATTCCTCTATTCACAAATCACGAGTTGTTACTGAATGGCTGAATACAAATCATATTAACACTCTGCCTTGGCCCTCTAAGTCGCCGGATTTAAATCCGATAGAAAATGTATGGGCACAAATGGAAAAAGACAGAAAAGACAATGGAAGTATAGCAGAAATTTCCGACCAGCGAACGTAGAAGAACTGTGGTTGGCGATTGAAAATGCCTGGGAAAATATTGGCGAGGGTTACACCAGAACACTAATATTGTCTATGAGAAATAGGCTTCAAAAAGTTATAAACGCGAATGGTGCTTGGACCAAATATTAATTCATAGTAATTTTCTTAAGTTCTCAGTTAGTTTGTTAATTTAATGGATTTTTTTACAAGAGACGTCCTTACCATATAGATTTTCCTTAATAAATACTGTATATAAAATGCTGTTACCCTATAACTGACTGATACTTCAACCTAGAATAATTTTCAATGTGATCTGTTTACAAAAGCCTGCTTCACAATGGGAAAGAGTCGTTTACTTTCAATTGAACGGCACTGTACCTACTATATTGTCAAGCAAAAATATATTTTTTCGTTTCAGTGTCTGTTTCTAAAAAATTAAAATAACTTTTAAATTAAAAAAGAAATATAATAATAAAATTTTATGTACCAGCAAAGTGAAAGGGGAGGCTTAGCCTCCCTTGTCTCCTCTGAGGACCCGCCACTGGCAAGTAGGTACTAATTCTGCAATTGTACTGGCCTATTTACAGAGATTTAGTCACAAAGACTGGCTTAAAATATTGGTAGGTATTCAATAATAATTATAGATTTTTATCGCTGAAAATAAGCTAATAATGAATAGGTACTCAAAATCACCGTTTTATAACATTTGTAGTTAAACATATGTCTTCTGATAAAAAGTTTGGGTCAAGATATTTGACATTTTTTGTTCGTAGAATCCGTATAAATCGATTTAGTATCCGTTAATACTAATAACAGGTCTTTACAAACATATAGTGATATCTACAATAGACTAGCCTAAAATTAGTATTCCATAATCATACATATTTTTATCGTTAAAAAGAAATTAATATTGAATGGTTAAAACTCCCGTTTTATAACATTCGTAATTAAACATCTGTCGAAAATACGGACGGCTATTTTTTCCTGCGATGTTGTACATCATGCGAATCTCCTGCCTCCTGCTACAAATGGGCGTGGGGAAGAGTAGGTATACCGGCACAGTCTTCAGCATAGGTGTGCAACTCTTCAGAGCCTTCAAACCTTTAGTTTCCGTAGATCACATTGCGGAGCGCGTCTTGAAAACGCGGTCAAAACAACACCTCGCGGTTTTCGCCTCTCACATTTTCGAACTGTCAAATTTGTGCTTGCATGTGATGCGCGCCATATATCCGCCCGACTGATTTTGTGAATTGTGTAGGTGCTGTGCACAAAATTTGATCGTGTGGCGCCAATTTTACCGAAGTAAGTGGAATTTACATACAGCTACGACACTAATGTGTAATTTTATAATAACAATATTTAAAAATATTACAATGTCTTAAATAAAAGAAATAAAGAGTGCAATAATTTTCCTCGACATATAATAGATACTTAAATAAAGGTTATTTTATAATAAACAGAAACACGGAGTTAGGGATGTCTGTCACGATAAAAATTTTGTTAGCAATTTTGCATATAAAAATTATATAAATATCAAATATAGCAATAAAAAAAATCTAATTTGACAAATATTTTGACTGAATTAATATAAATATCTACTAAATAATCGTACTTTTATTCATGCATTTACAGATATTATAAATTACTGGAAGATATTACATTCAACAGAGCTGAAATTATAACCCAATTTTTTTAATTTAATTTATCGTGCAGGAAATACAATATGTAAAATGAAAAACACTTACCAAATTGCACTGGCAGAAACTATCTAATAAAAGTATCTAAGCAGAAACTTCCAGAAAAACATCTAAGTATATATATGCGTTTCGACATCTATGGCCCCCTATGCAGCTTTTTATCTCAAATTTTCAAAAACCAAACCACAAATATTTCTGCAAATAAGGGAATACGAGTACTATAGGGTAAATCAAATTTATTTATATATGGCATTTTATTTTTTTGAACGTAAATATTTTAAGTAGGTACAGAGTGATCACAGTTGTGATCATTATAATCCAGTCACATTCTGTTGTTACCATGAAAGTTTTGGGGTAGTTTTGATTTCTTTCATTGATCATTCTATATACCTTTTTGGGGTGTTCAATCCGAATCTCAGGTTTGCTAACAATATTTCGTGACGCTACAAGTAAAAATCCCATTTTTTGATGGTTATTTGCTTATAACCCGCAAACTATCAATTTTTCATAATATATATAACCTCCCTATTTAAAATTAAAGTAAATAGGTACTCTGCCGGCCAAAAAAAACCGAGCCACTAAAATTGTTATCGTGTAATCAAAGTTCATTTGATGACAGTTATAGAATTTATGACGTTGATTTATTATTTAATGTCAGTGTAAATTTTTGCCTTTTTTCAAATACCACTTATATCTTAAATATACCTTATATTAAATGTCATGTCACCCTATTTACATACAGGTGAAAAATGTAAATTGGTAGCTTTGGTCGAAAATGGGTATTCGATTCGACAGGCAAGTTTAAATTTAAACATTGCTTCAAGCACGGCAAAGAGAATTATAAGGAGATGGAGACTGGAAAACGGAGTGGAAAGACAAAGAGGAAGTGGCCGCCCTCCGGACGTTTTGCTTGTGGATCACTTGCGAAGCTCATCATTTTGATACTGCTAGGATTGCTCATTTGAATTTGAGACAACCGGAAGAGCTCTGGAATAATGTAATTTTTAGTGACGAAAAATCCTTCCAATCATGCCATGATGGCAGTAAAAAGTGTACAGACTACCGAATTCACAGTATAATGAGAATTTTATCAGTCCCATTAACAGAAGTGTCAGATTTGCAGTAAACGTTTGGGCTTGGATAAGCCATGCCAGACTATGTGTATGTTGGAGAATTGGCGAAAGATTAGACCAATTTGGCTACAGGCGCATTTTGGAAAACGTTATGTTGCCTCTGAGTAAACTTAATGTATGGCGAAAATTTTGTTTTCCAACACGATAACTGCTCTGTACACAGCCCATACAATAAGAACTTGGTTAGCCGAAAACAATGTCACCATCTGTTTATAGCCCGGATGTTAATTCCATAGAAAATGCTTAGGGACTTCTTGTGAAGAAAATTTATAATAGAAAATATATAATATAATATAATAACTTTCGTCCTCAGAACGCAAGATTTGTGTCTAACGCTATCGGCTTTAATTCCTGGAAGGCTAAATGCTGTAATTGAAAACGATGGTGCAATGACTAAATGTTGAGCCAGCATAATTATTTTTTTCTTGTTTATAATACCTACTTGTTTTTGATTTTGAATTGTTAATTATCGTGTTATATTAACCTTATTAAAGGTAATAACTTTTCTGGTTTCTTTAAAATTCAAATAATATTAACCTTTTTATATTGATTTTATTTATTACACTATATTATATTATAATTAATTGTGGGTTTAAATACAATAGCATTAAACTCACAGGATAATAAATTTCTATGTGCGGTTTCAATCGCACAAAATGCACATCAAGTTGGAAACTAAGTAGTCAGTACTCATATTAACTCTCAAGTGGATCCCAATTTACAATACTAGAGTTCGGGGGGAATAAGCTATGAGGCATGGCCCGTTTTTTTCTACAATTTCTTACAAATTTCACTATTTACGTTTTTTCTCCAACGAACCTTTCGGGCCCAAGCGCTAATTAAAAATTGGAGTATTTCGGCAAAATTTATTTATATTTTATAATTTATAATAAATAATTTATTTATAATTTTTATTTATTTATACTTGGCGCGTTTTTTTAACTTGGTTTCCCCGGTAGGCCTATTCCACGGTCTGTCGCGGTTGTACTTTATTAAATAATACTGTATTAAATAAAAAATGGTCTTATTGGAAATGATGAAAGCGGTGTGAATTATGAGTAATAAGGTACATCCCTATTTTTTTAAATTTTTTTATCCTATTTCTGATAAAAATGTTCTACCATACTGAAAAATAAGATATGCAAAATATAACGCCTTAATTACCAATAATAAATTTATTATAAATTATGTCTCGCGCGCGAGCGAACCGCTTCAAACGGGTTCAAAGTCGTGACGCCACAGCCTGCAATTTACAAACGACGAGGAGACCGATTCGGTCGGCTACGGGAGATTCCAGCAGTCGACCGCTTGATTTTATAGTTCATTCGGCTTTCCGGCGCAACGCCTACCGAATATTGTAGTTTGTGACGTCACAGCTCTTTTCGAGCCGCTTCAATTTTATCGCTGTTTAGATCCTTCACATTAATCGCGCGGAATTAGAAATCTTGTGTTTTTGTGAAGTACACGTTTTGTTACAACGTTACGCTATGTTTTTTTGTGTTATTTTTATATTTAAAATTTTAGTTATGTTCCCTATTGGGGAAAACTTGGGAAAAATTGGGGTCTGATTGATAATTATCTAATGGTAATTCTTCTTCTTATTCTCCTGCTCTTCCTTCTTCTTCTTCCTGTTGGATACAAGTAAATGGTTCTAATAGCGATGTATTAGATGTTTCCTCCCTGATATCGTAAGAATCATTTTCTGATGGCGATTCAACATTGGAGCACGACTGGCTCTGACAACATACCAATGAACAAAAATATCCCATTTTTTTGCAGCCGCACTTACTACACTCTACACACACAGTACTACACAGTACACCCCTTTTTGCAATTGCAAAAAAATGTTTTTCCGGTGCAGATGGGAGAAAGTCTTGATTGGTTCCAATATATTGTCAATTAACTTCCAAGTCGTCTTCTGGGTCCAGTTGATTACCAAGCCACACTTGAACTTGATAATATACCCGAAATCGATGTTGATCAGCAGAAGCAGAGGTTGGGGGAAGACAAGCTAATTGCACTCGTTTATTGCTAGGAGTATTTTTTACAAAAGATAAGTATCGAAACATATCTAAGCAGATAACTTTTTTCTCAATTCTCATGATTTCTCATTGCTACTGTAGTGCAGGTAAAATAATGAAAATGTTCTAATAAAATTGTGTCAAACTGAAAAAGGAATGGTCATATTAAAATCAATGATATATAAATACACGATAAATATCTAAGAATGTATTACTATCGCTAATCAGTATATAGTCATATAAATAAGCGGTACCCAATTATTATTGTTGAGATAGGTGGTTTACTAAACAATAATTTATTATCTCGGAAATACCAATAAGCAACTTTAAACGATAATTAATATCATCTACCATTTAACATTAATCGTAAGATTGGGAACAAAATCTAAATAAATTTGTTTTTCATTTGAATGAAGATAAATACAATTTTCTCTACACAATATACATATATCATAAATTAATGTTACAAGCAAAGCGCCGACCGAGTGCCCAGTTTTCGGGAACAGTAAGTTACGAGGTTAATAGCAAATACCTTCGACCTTTCACATCCCAAGAGAATTTATGAAGTAAATTCATTTTGCATTCTACCAGATGGGATAGCTTTTAAACTCAGATTAAAATCACTAATGCAAGTACTGTTTTATTATTTATAAATGTTCGAAGAAGAAAAAAGTGACAATGTGGCACATATACAGTTATGCAGGAATTTTTATCTTGCTTTAGAATGTACATATTATATAGCTCCACTGCATTATATTTTATCGCGATGTTACTGAATTTTGCACCGTTGACTCCCACATCAGCACCGGGCCAATTACCGACTGTGCAATTAAGGACGGACACCGGCGATATCTCACCTGTAAATCGCTTATCGTAGAACGGAATTAAAAAAATGACCAAAAGAAATTCTACCGAAATGTTTTTAAGTTTTATAATAATGTCCCCATCTGGCTTTGGATTATGGGGTCGCCAAACACATAAACAATATATTTTTCTTCTTGTTTGTGATGTTTTTATTAAAGGTACACATAGATTAATTAAACATTCTGTGTTAATAAAAAAATGTGTTTGAGGCCTGTGACTCAAAAATAAAGTAGAATACTGACCAAGCATAAAATGTGGCTCCCCCATGCAAAGATAACGGTTTAGGGGTTATGTTGGTTATATTGTTGATTATGTTGGCTACCATATTTTAACGCATTCAACCTCAAGTATAGGTTGGAATTTTAAAAGGTTACGGCTCCAAGGCTAATCAAATTAAGGGTTACCTCAATCCGCAGCAAACAATAGCAGCAAATTTATTAAATGACGTCAGTGCGCTACTGATTCCTCATTCCGTTTTTTTTCATTACCTCTTTTTATTTGCATTTTTAGTATAATTTTTCCAATACAGATAAAATAAAATAAAAAATTGATATTTTATTGTTTATCACAGTTCACTTCTATTTATTTATTATTAGGTTGTAGCATATTTATATGGTACTATGTAATTAAAATTGAGTAATATGGAATGATTTTTATTGTGCGTGACTTACTAATCAGCCAAAACATGTTTGAAACTATACACTCTACGTTTAATAGTATATTATATATCGCGCGAATGAAGTAGTACTTTTAATCCCGAAGGTAAGGGCAATAATTTACATGAGGGATTATTCAGTATATACGATATTTATTTTTCGTACATAGAAAAGCACATAGAAACTTTTATACACAGATAATTATTAAGCATAAAGCGAGGCAAATAATCACTGATTGACAAGTTACCATAGTAATATTACGTTGTGACAAGATTAATTTGGAGACATTGCCATTGCCAGTGTCACGAGCTTGATTATGAGTGAACAAGGTGTATATGATATTGATAAAAGGGGAGTATCTGCTGATTTCCGACAATAGTTAATTCTGGAAGGACAAAAAGTGATACTTTAGTCCCTGTCATAAGGGAGTGAAGTTATTACTTCAGTCCCGGAAGTACGGTAATGTATTATTGCTCACTAATACGGCTGTTGGATATATTCAGCAGGATTTTCATGTTCTTCTTTAATATTTTGGAAATTCGACCATCGGTCGGGGCTTGAGTTTTAGTAGGTGTGAAGCTGAAATACGTATAGTGGTATTCCACGTTTGTCGCAACTGTACCTATACCTTGTCCCTGTCATTCTGAAAAACCCTGCTGTATTTTTTCGACTACATAACAAGACAAATAATATACAAATCAAAATATAAGCTTCTTACCTACTTACCTAAATATACTTATGTGTTTCAATATAGTTTACCTATAAATATAATTAAATGTGATATCAAATTAATAAATAGTAAATAGTAAGTAAATTTTTATCAAGTATAAATTAAATTGAAAAAGTTATTACTGTTAGCAATGTGGGTCTTATAACAAACGTAAACGTAAACAACATGAAACCACCAGAAAAATGTGAAAACAAGAAAGATACTTATTCATTTAAAAACAACAAAAAATAAAGAAAATCAAATTAGTTCTAGTACTATTTTGTACTAAAATAAGGTGATTTAAGTCAACTTACCAACAGAAAGATATTAATACAAGAGAGATACTTATGCATTTAAAAATAACAAAATAAAAAAGAAAAGAAAAATAGTATCTTAGTACTATTTTTAGTAGTATCTCTCTTATTTTCAGATTTCTCTCTTGGTAAGGTGACTTAAATCACCTTATTTTAGTTCAAGAAAACCATTTCTGGTATAAGTATGGCCCATCTTTTAGTAAACACCCCGTATATATTGTATGTAGAATATTAGTGATACGTGCTAATGTTGTAGTGACGAACTGCTTTTGAACTTTATTAAGCTGAGTACTTCAGGAGAGTCTGTACAAAATTTTAAAGTCCGTTTGAGACTCTCCTGAAGTAACTGCTCAGCTTAATAAAGTTGAGAAGAAGTTCGTCACCACAACATTAGCATTAATATATCTACCAAATAATTAGTGCCTATGAATATGAATATGTGAAGGACAATATTGATATATTTTATTGTATAATGAGAAGCATATTAAATACATCCACATTTAGTATTGTGCATAAATCAATCTGTTTTGGAGATATCTACATTTTTTTAATATTAATTTTAATCTGTCAATTTTGTTAATTTATTTTTCTTTTCTTGTATCCCTTATATTTTACTGTATTTTGTATTACAATCACAGTATCTTTGCTGTATCATGTAAGTGTACCTTTGCCTGTTGGATATGAAATCAAATAAATAAATAAATAGATAAATAAATAAATTGTTAAAAACCTGTATAAATATATGTATTAAAACATGCCCCCCTTAATTATATAAAATTATCTAAATATTCAACCAGACGAACGTATATTTATGGTTTTTTTCATAAAGCATAGTAGTTTGGTTGTCTTAGAAAGAAATACTTATTTTCAAATGCTTCTGCAACTTCTATTTCCGTTTTCCTCAAACGATCCACATTTGGTCAAACCACGTAGGTACCATATATAAATACCCTAAAAATGGCGTTCTTGTAAATGATGGCGTTCCCCTGATCAATTAAGAACGTGTAAAAAATGAGGCCCAATATATTGTAAAAAGTTGAATGTCTGCAGATTTAGCCACGATACCGTTTAATTGCCTCGAAGCCGCGCTACAATGGCTATCTGGTGAACTTAAGAGCGCTAATCCTTTTTTAAATTCGACCGGCCCATTTGTCATTCTGCGAGATTTATATTACCAAATCTGCTTTTGCCATCGTAAATTATTGAGATGGCATTCTCGACTGCGGCTGTAGTTACGTACCTGGTGAGTACCATTCTTTTTCTTCGTACTGCATAACTTTCCGCCAGACATGCAGTTGAATTAAGATCAAACGTCAAACATCAAAAGAGGGGCATACTTACCAGGATCATAAGAACTGTCGGCCCTAAATGATGCATGATGAATTTGTTGCGGCATGAATGATTTTATGGATATACTGAAATTTCTTTATTATTCACACGACCCTTTAAAATATCGACTTGCTACTTATATCTTATAAAATGTCAAACATTCTATAAGATAGATACTCTTCGCAAATTTGAGTACATATTTAATGTATAAAATAAAGTCTGCAGCCAGAACTTAACCCTCAACTAGGTTACGAATGTGCGTATTAGTATTAGGTTGGGATAATGCAAATAAACTCGCGATATTTAAGTCTAATCGGACAGTAAGTGACAAAATTCTCAGCAACCTTGTAGCCGCCATCTGGAAACTTTGATCAGACAAACAAATTGGTGATCTGCGACTGCGAAGACACTGATACCACATAGTTTGTGTGGGACCGCAAATGACCAAACTGCCATCTTGAATATTTGTTCTGACAAAAAAATCGTGATCTGCTGCCTTGAATATTCTTTTAACCAAAATCGTGATCAGCGAGTCCAAAATTCCCGACATCTCGATTGTCGAAGTCGAATGTGCCAAAAAATGTCCGGCATCTTTAATAATTATTGACAAAAAATTCGCGATCTGCGAATCCAAAATAAAATGCAAACATGTCCTACACCTTCGAACCGCTATCTTCAAAATTTATTTTGATAAATAAAATTCGAGATCTGCTACCCCAAAGTTCCCGAGACTTCGATTTTGAGTCGATTCGGGCCATGAATGGCAAAAATGTCCTCTATCTTGGAGCTTTATTTTAACAAAAAATATGTGATAAGCGACCCCAAAATTTCCGAGCTATTGTAAAAAACAAGAAATTAAATGTATAAAAAAATATATGTAAAATAGAAAATATAAGAAAGTGCATGGTACTGACAACTCGGGCCCCTCGAATGTGAATCCAATTCAATCTTCAATTCAATTCAAATAGTTGATGTTAAATAAGTAATACATCAAAGGCACGTCCAAGGATAGTGGCATGCCCGGGACCAGCCAGATATCCACGCGCAGCAGGCTGGGCAGCGGGGTGGCTACTGGACGTTAAAAGGAAATTGAGAAACTTGGACTGTCCTATGGGCATCGAGGCATTTAAAAGTGGAACTGAGTTATCACAAGTATCTTTCGTGTTCTCTTTAAGACTTTGTAGATTTTCTGAGGGTAAAAATGCTAAAAAAACAAATAAACAAAGAAAGGAAAAGCTGGTCCAGTTAAAAGAGTTTAAAAGAGCTTCATAAAAAGGTTTATAATTGTGGTTAAAATATGTGGTAATATAGGCCTAAATGGGTTGCGTAAATATTGGTAAATTTTGATATATTAATTTATGCTTTATGATAAAAGATGTTGTGCTCCCTAATGCGTGTGATATTCTTTGTAAGCGGACTCTTATTTAGTTTGAATTCGTAGAATTTCTGTGAAATGATTCTGATGTAGGTACTATGTCGGGACAAACGTTGTGTAAGTCTCTGATGGGGATGTATTTATTGGAGTCCGTGATGAGGCGTAGGTATTTCTTTTCCAATACCTTTAGTTTTCTTATGTGCACCGGCGATCTTGACAAAGAATAGACTTTGTGTATAGTTTTGTTAATATGTTGTGTGAAGGTCAGTCCTTTGTCCAAAATAACCCCAAAGTAGTTTACGTGATGTTTAGTCTGAACTGACCCCAATTTTATTGGGCGTAATTATGCGGTTGTCTCGAAATTTCTTTTTTTTCTTTTTCTTTGGAAACACCATGACTCCCGCACGTATATCCCTCGTTGCGGGCAGCTTATTTCTCATTCGTCTTTGTAGCGTTCTTCCGCTTAGGTAGGAGTGAATAAGTTTAATAATGTGCGTGGGATAGTTGAATTGTAATTTGTGAACGAGGCCCAAGACCCAGAAGGTAGCGAATGCCTTTTCGATATCAAGAAGTACCAAGGTAGTGCTCTTGTTAAAATTGTACAGCACTTTTACATCTCTAACTATCGTGCGATTTATTGGGAGTGTTTCCCTTCCTGAAGCCGAACTGATGGTCGTCTCTAACTACGCCCATATCCTTTGTATTTTATTGATACGGTTTAGAACAATTTATTCCACTAATTTTGATATGGAGTCAATTTCAAGAACATTCTCGCTGCGCTAACGGGACTGACTAGTGACTATACTGATTTCTGAATGATTGATGTGATAAGTTATGCTGAATATTCATCTTAATGTAGTAGACAAGTTTCAGAACTTGCGATTTCTTATTATAATTTCTTATTATAGTTGAGTATTTGAATATTGTATTGTGTTCTTCCTTTACCCTAACATGATTTTTTTTGCCAAATCTTCGGTTTGATGTAGGCGAGAGATAAGTATATTCAAATCAATATGCACGTGGGCATTGATTTATACATGTTAATCCGATTTGGTAGCTGCGGTCATTCATCAATTCTTTCACCAGGCGTCGCGTCGTAGATTAGTCTAGCCGACTGTCCAACTCTCGTCTGTCGACACTGGCCAATCAGGGCTAGGGGTAGTTTTTCGCGATCAAATGCATATACTCTTCGACTTTCGCAGATAAGAGTTAAATAAAAATTAAATGATATAATAATCTAAAAATCAAAATATGATCGAGGGTAGGGCAGATCAAAAACGGTAGATATACATATACCTAAATGAAAATTTGAATATTCATATATATGTTAAAATGAAAAGTGTATATTTTATGTTAATGTGAAATGTGTGAATGTGTATACTACCCAAATCTTTAAAGTTGGCTGTTACGTCACTAATTTATTTTTAATCTACAACATATGCTGTTCGAGTGTTCGGTAAAAAATAATAAAACGACAACAACATAAAGGAGGATAACATAAAGAAGTCCATTATATGTGACTGTTGATATATCCGACAAACGTTGTTGTAAGCTGCTGTACGAAAAATAAAGAGAGGGCAGGATTTCGTACAACGTAAATCTAGAGAGAATAATATCGATCAACTGATCGATTTTTTTTATTAGCGCCGTACGCTGTACCCGTACCCGCAGTAGCCTTTCACCGTTTCAAAACTTTGACAGAATTTGGTTATCTTTCAGTTGAATTCACTTTTTCTTCACTTTCAGTGCACTTATGGGTACCCGCACTAGGCTACCATTTTTCAGACGGAAAAAGTCCCAGTGCACAATCCTCGCTCAGTCTCCTGTCTCTCGTCTTCAAGATTTTAACATTCAAATTGTAGGTTATGTATTCTCATCATCTATCTCATAGGGGACGAATAAATTTGTGTACATCCGGACGAGTTGCTTCAACACACATTTGACTAGTGCAATACTGATTTGATTCGTATGGTTTGTTACTATGACGTAATCGCCAACTTTCAAGATTTGGATGGTATATTAAAATTAAGTTTAGCGAGTCGAAACTCGTTATTAAACTTTAGGAGAAATTTTGAAGTGTTTTTTAAACTTAAATATGTAAAGATAAAGGCACTAGCATTTAAAATATATTATATAAAATATACCTACATTCCACATGGATAGTACTTACTAGTACTTATATTATGGGATAGCCATGAAGTATTTGCCGATATAGAGCAACACAATAATTATAGTATAACCTTTCATGTTCAAATTTGGGAAATAATTCATACTAGAACATAGCACAAGAAATGCGTTTTTTAACGATGCGGTTAAGTGCAAGGTCAGACTAACAAATTTCGGTCAAATTAGTTTGTTTATATCATGAACGACATTTTTTTAGTTGCCTCCTGTAGCTCTTCCTGTGCGTGCCCTTTGCAAGTCTCACTTCGCGAGTATCTTTGGCAGATTTCATGACCGAGCGGGATTATCCATCTTTACCCCAAATATCCGTGCAGATCTGGACCCGCCTCATAAGGGGTAGAGCGCGCGTCTTACGCGACTCAAAGGATTCTCTCCTGACTCTCTCTGGGTTAGCTAGGCAGCTATATAAGGTTACGCGGCTTGGTGGTTGGTCTGAGGTCTGAGGGAGGTTGAGCATTGTAGGCAGGACGGTGAACCTGGCAAGGAAAGGTTCTATAAGTAAGCATTTGTTACGTATATTTGCGTCTTTCACCCTTAACCTAGGTGTTTAACAGCTATTGTCAAAGAAAAAGCGAATACTGTTTATCATGGATTAAAATTTAATTTAACAAGATACCTCGCATGAATAACGATTTTAGTTTAGCAAATGCCTCAGAGCTCGATCGGAATATATTTGCAGAAGATGAAGATATGACTAGTCACATAGGTATCTAAAGGGTTATTTTAGTTAGCATTTGACGGCATATTTGACACATAAGACGGTATATTTGTATAATCGAATATGTACAATTTATAAAAGTACGAAATTATTATATTTCCTCTGAATAAGGTTAAATAAAACGAAACGATGGAATAAAATCTTGGTCAAATGAATGTTATTACGAAAATCCCAATAGTTACCTAACAATTTAAAACCAACGACAAAGAAAATGAATGATAACCTTTTATACGAGTATATAATCTCGCTAAACATTTTTGCCGACCCAGTTAACAATATTAATTATTGCAGGTGACTTAGTGACAAGGTGACCTAATAATTATTTTAATTAACCCAGTAGAAGGTGAAGTGTGGTAACATTGGTAACATGACTCGCTGAAACCTGAAAGGGTTGACTGACCGGAAATCTGTAATTATGAGGAACCTGCAACGGCACTAGCTAGATGACATATGGTAACCGAAGGTCGTGAGTTCTGCCTTGGCCAATGCTATTCCAGTCATGGTTTAACAGTAATTATTGGACTTTTGCCTTACTTTTATGCATTATGTTGTATAAATTGTGATCGATTAAATACAGTGTTATATGTGCCTGATTAAATCCCATGGGCCTACACCATTTGTGGTTGATTTATTACAAATTTATGACGATCTGGTCCCCGCGGCGGGGCACCCACAACAAGTTTTTGTTAGTAACGGAAGTCTTAGTTTAGAATATAATATATATATATATATATATATATATATATATATATATATATATATATATATTTATATATATTATATATATATATATATATATATATATATATATATATATATACATATATATATATATATATATATATATATATATATATATATATATATATATATATATATATATATATATATATATATATAAATATATATATATATATATATATATATATATATATATATATATATATATATATATATATATATATATATATATATATATATATATATATATATATATATGTATATATATATATATATATATATATATATATATATATATATATATATATAATATATATAAATATATATATATATATATATATATATATATATATATATATATATATATATATATATATATATATATATATATATATATATATATATATATATATATATATATGTATTATATATATATATATATATATATATATATATAATATATATATATATATATATATATATATATATATATATATATATATATATATATATATATATATATATATATATATATATATATATATATATATATATATATATATATGTATATATATATGTATATATATATATATATATATATATATATATATATATATATATATATATATATATATATATATATATATATATATATATATATATATATATATATATATATATATATATATATATATATATATATATATATATATATATATATAGCTTTGAAATTCTTTGCTATTCATATTTGTTTTGTGAAAAGTAATCTTGGGTTTGTAGCATTTCATCACATAGAGAAATAAGCAAATAGACGAATAAGATATATATATATATATATATATATATATATATATATATATATATATATATATATATATATATATATATATATATATATATATGTATATATATATATATATATATATATATATATATATATATATATATATATATATATATATATATATATATATATATATATATATATATATATATATATATATATATGTATATATATATATATATATATATATATATATATATATATATATATATATATATGTATATATATATGTATATATATATATATATATATATATATATATATATATATATATATATATATATATATATATATATATATATATATATATATATATATATATGTATATATATATATATATATATATATATATATATATATATATATATATATATATATATATATATATATATATATATATTATATATATATATATATATATATATATATATATATATATATATATATATATATATATATATATATATATATAATATATATATATATATATATATATATATATATATAGCTTTGAAATTCTTTGCTATTCATATTTGTTTTGTGAAAGTAATCTTGGGTTTGTAGCATTTCATCACATAGAGAAATAAGCAAATAGACGAATAAGAAGGAAAATACACTTACCAGTGCTATATCTGGACATACATACGGAAACGAACCACTATACACACGGAAACGAACCACTTAGAAGTTGTACAAGTTCTTTCACCTTTATTGTGGATCTTCAGAGCAGTGTACGATTTATTTCATTGATCATTTATACTTCAATTTAAAATATTAATATTTTAAATTACGTTAAAATTTACAACGAGGTACAATACCGGATAAATCCAAAAGAGCCTTTATGTCAAAACGGATAAATCCCGTTGATGTCAATTTTTTTATGTATTTCTGAAGGGAGAGGTCTACATTTTTAATATAGTAAGTAAGTAGTAAGTAACTTTTTTTTGTTAAAAATTATTATTTTTTAATTTACGAATTATATTTGTTAATAGAAAGAAACAGTTGAGGTTAATGTGATACTATTATTTTAAACAGTCAAGGAAAAAATAAAAATAGTAGACTACGTATTTGTAAAAGAACAAAAATATATATGTAATACATTTCATCGTAAAATTGAAAACCGGATACCCATAATTTTTTTCTTTAATTTTACCATTATTTAGTGACATTAAATAATTCCATTCTGCAGAAAGTTTAACTAGTTATTACCCAAAACTATATACAAAAGTTTGGGTTAATAATTCCTATTAACCCAATCTTCTGGAAATGACGTTTTTGCAGTTTTCTCATTTTCTTTCTATATTTTCTTTCTTTCCGGTTTTGCATCTAGATGCGTCAATTATCTTCTATAGGTTTTGGATTGAGTGACACATTCATTTGTAGAATTTTCCTGCAAGTTTTTGAATACCTTATTATTAGAAAAGATACATGTGCTCAACCAGATTTTTCCGTTCACGACGGCGACGATAGAACGGAAGAATCTCATTTCTCCCTATTTTTTGCACAAATATTTCAGAAAATATAACAAACAAACACCTACTTTTAATATGATACCTATCCAATGCTAAAAAAACTTAAAAATCCCATTAATATACATGAGAGATATGTGTAACCCTTTAGCGGACTTTGCTACTACCTATCAGACATCAGGAAGGCCTAATGATAGATATAGCGCCCTGCAAAGCAGACACCTAGAGCGGCAATCTCCGTCTCTGGTTGGCTAAACTACACTCTTCAATAGATTACAGGAAACAACTACACAGAATCGTTGATTGAAGGAAGCAAATACCCCTACCATACCTGCGTTGAAATATACCGATTTTGTAGCAACAGTACACCGAACCGTTGGTAAAAGAAAGAACAAATAGCAAAATGAACCCAATAAATCTATGCTGACCAAGTAGCTTAATGTCATCATTGCCTCTTTCTTTACTGCATTATTTGTACGTGTTTTAGTAATTTTACTGCTTTATTTTCGGGGCCCTTGTCACCATTGGCGCTATGATACCTAGTTACACCACTGCCGATAGATAAATAAAAACTAGTAACTAGTTATAACCATATGGGATAATAAATAGTATGCATCAGTAATTATTTTCCGCTGCCATTTATAGCTATATAATATATGTGAATGTTCTTTCCTTTATTGCCTTTTTTAATTACGATTACTGTAATTTAAAGATTAATGGGGCGCCATATTGAGGAAGATGCTCATTTAAAAATCTAGAAATGGAAATAGTATTCTGTTGTGTATTGTGGATTTTAAAATATTCAATACAAAGCGACATACCTCTTAATATGTCACGTGTAAAAACACTGTGATGCAAATAAAGTCGTTAGTTATCAAGAGAACTACTGAAGGAGAAGTTGAAATTCTGAAGATAATATCTTAATTTTATGCCAGATATTTGGTAGTTTCATATTTTAAAATGTTTCGAGGGCTTAGAAATGTTTTTATTCTGTACTATAGATTGAACGTACCTTAGATTAAAGTCATATTATTAAGTTGACAGCAGCGGCGGCCCGTGAGTTTGACTTCAGGGGGCACATTGAATGGATGTTATTTAGAAGTTTTCATGATTGAAGAAAAGAAGTGAGAAAGTATTTAAGGATTACAGTTTATGTTGGGGAATCCATAAAAAGAAAAGATTATCCGTGCAATTTTTGGCGGAGGCGACGTCCGCGAGTCCTCCTTCACTGGTTGCCGCAATATAAGTTGCCGCAATGTATTAAAGCAGTCCCAAACCAGCTTTGAGGTAAATGAGTTTAGAATAAGAATGAGTTTGGAGCCCGCAAAACTGCCTGGCTATCTGAGAATTTTCATTTGCCTGGCTAATATCTAACCTGGGGTCTCCATACGAATATATGGCTAAGTCCTCGTTCATTTCCAACACTTTCGTGATCATCACAAGAGAACTTTAAAATTATTGATATTTTTTATGGGGATTAGATGTTTGTAAGGAGTTCCCATCTTATGATACTTACACAGTATCAAAATAGAAGAGCAGTTTCCTCTGTCTCTGAGCAGACTCCTCGAAATCTGTATCAGTATCACCAGTATTATTTACAAGACTTGTTGTGGCTACTGGGCCATTTAGACTATCAATTTATATAATAAAACAAGATTTAGAAAGGAAATATATACCGTAGCGTAGCGTAGATCACTGATCTGAATTTTACATCAGCATATATTTTATTATTTCTTCGAAAAAATCTCGATCTTACTTGAGGAGTTAAGAGGAGACTTGAGACGTGTTTTTATGCAGGCTGCTCATTCTATTGTACCACAGTTTGAATTGTTATTAACCTTATTGACTCCTCTTATAACGGGTATGGGTTAGAGGCGCTGCCGACTGGTTTGATCTCGTTAAAGGAGTTGCATATAAAGCTTTACATGTATGCAAATTAATATATCAGCGACAGAAATGTATTACTTCGCCTACAGGCAATGTTTTGATTGCCACAGTTCAGGACTCCATATATTTAGGAAGGATTTCTTTTTTTAAATTTTATTGTGTTGGTGTTTATTGTGTATTCCAATTATTGCCCGAGAACGAACAACTTTAACAATACTAAAGTATAATATTAGCTATAATATTATAAATTCGGGAGTGTGGATCTGGAACCTGGAGTCGATCCATAAATCTAGGTACCATAAATGTAAGTCGGCGGTAAGTGATTCTGCGTATGATAATAGTTTGACAAAATTCACCAATCCATTTCTACATTAGTCCAGTAACATAAGGATTCATCTACTAAAAAAATCCAAGTGCAATTTGGTGTCGATTAAATTACATTACTAATATTGTGTCAAAAGTCCCCACCGATATCTTGCTTGCGTTTCAAGTTATTCAAGGTCACATGTCACATAAAACGTTTTTTCGCAAATATTTTCTTTCTGTATGTGCTGTGACCTTTTTTTGTTATTATCGAAAATAAAGATTAAAAATGCCCATCACGAAATGTCATATAAATATTTTACCTAAAACCAACCGTTTTCACACTATACGCCAGGAAAAAACAGTTGGAATATAGAACTGTTTTGAAAAGTATCGGTTTGATTACTTTTCACGTTGCACAAAAATACAATGAATACAAGAGTGCCAGATGATTCCTAAAAGTTGCTTGTAGGTACTTCTGCGTCCAGAGATTGGGATCTGCCACCACGGTGAGGGAATTCTCCTTGTTCTGGAAGTCTGGTTCGTCTAGTTAGGCACCATGAAGATGTTCTCCTTGTTCTATAGAGTTGCATTACTCGTTAGGAAACTTGTTCCTTGATGTTTCACAGATCCTACTGACTGCGCCAATTTTGTTATATTGCTCGTTGCAAAAATAAATTTTTAAAAACTTTTTACATGAGTTACAAAATGGAAATGGGATAGTTGCAACTATCCAGAAAAAATACAAATGTGAGTGACTTTAATTTTGAACTTGACTGTTTGAATACAGAGACTACACTAGTAGTTACATGGTACTACTCTGAATAGTACATACACTGAAATGTTCTTATATAGAAATATATCAGAGCCTGAGAAAGGATGTATAATATGATATGCGCTGATATTGCAATATTATCTGCGTAACGTTAAATAATAAAATGTAAGTTATGATAGGCTGCTATATGAGATTCATATATATATATATATATATATATATATATATATATATATATATATATATATATATATATATATATATATATATATATATATATATATATAAAAAGGGTCCGCCAATAGGGACGCTCGATCTTTGACAGCTCATGGCGACCATGTTGTTTGTGGTAGAGTTGGTAAACGTAGTTGTTATTATTCAGTGTATCTTCACAAATCACCATGAACCAATTCAGCCGCGAGCAACATGTGCAAATCGTTAAAACTTATTACGAAAATCATTCATCGGTTCGAGCAACGTTCCGCGCGCTCCGCCGATTTTACGGTGCAATTGATCGTCCTGCTGAGTCGACTATCCGTCGTTTGATTAACAAATTCGAGGCAACCGGTTCGGTGAACAATCAGCCAACACCGACGCGTCGTCGAAACGTCCGATCTGCCCAGAATGTCGCCGCTGTGCGCGATAGTGTGCGTGAAAATCCGCGACAGTCAATTTCACGTCGCGCACAGGAACTCCGCCTTTCGGAAACATCACTTCGCCGAATCTTGCATCTGGATTTGGGCATGCATCCGTACAAGATCCAGCTGACACAAGAGCTCAAAATAAACGACCATAGACAGCGCCGTATCTTCGCTGATTGGGCTTTAGAGCAGTTGGAAGTCGACCCCGATTTTGGTCGCAAAATCATCTTCAGCGATGAGGCACATTTTTGGTTAAATGGGAATGTCAAGAAGCAGAATTGCCGTTATTGGGCCGAGAACAATCCACAGGAGGTCCACCCGGTCGCAATGCACCCAGCAAAGGTAACTGTTTGGTGTGGATTTTGGGCCGGAGGCATCATCGGGCCGTATTTCTTCGAGAACGACGATGGTGTGTCCATCACGGTAAACGGCGAACGATACAGATCCATGATAACGAACTTTTTCTGGCATGAAATCGACAATATGGATGTCGAGGATATGTGGTTTCAGCAGGACGGCGCTACGAGCCACACAGCGCGCGCCACAATGGATCTTCTGCACGAGCGCTTCGGAGGAATGGTTATCTCGCGCGGAGGCGACATCAACTGGCCACCGAGATCGTGCGATTTAACCCCACTAGACTATTTCTTGTGGGGTTTTCTTAAATCACAGGTCTACGCAAACCAACCACAAAACACTGATGCCCTCAAAGTCAACATACGCCACGCCATCGATGAAATACAGCCCGATTTGTGCGCCAGAGTCATTGAAAATTGGACTTCTCGTATGCGCGCCACCCAGCGAAGCCGGGGTGGACATTTGACCGATATTATTTTCCATACATAATGCCTTCGAATACTCTTTCAAACAAAAAATAAATTTCATTTATACCTCTCACACAACTTGCTTTATTTCATTTTAAAGATCGAGCGCGCTTATTGGCGGACCCGATATATATATATATATATATATATATATATATATATATATATATATATATATATATATATATATATATATATATATATATATATATATATATATATATATATATATATATATATATATATATATATATATATATATATATATATATATATATATATATATATATATATATATATATATATATATATATATATATATATATATATATATATATTTATTTTCAATATTTTTAATATATATATATATATATATATATATATATATATATATATATATATATATATATATATATATATATATATATATATATATATATATATATATATATATATATATATATATATATATATATATATATATATATATATATATATATATATATATATATATATTTGCCGCACAAAATGAACCAGAACTTACTAGCTTACTAACCATCTCCCAGCCGCAGAATATGCAACAATTCCAGGTATAATCTTAAAACCAGTACACGCTAACACAATTAAAAGATCTAAAATTTAAACCAGTTTAAACAGAACATTTACGTCAATGTTTTGTTTTTATGAAAAGAAGAAAACGTATTTAATTATCCGACTTACACAGCGAAGACAATGCAGCATTTTTTGTTACACGCAAAACTGCACATCGTGCCCATTAGGTATAGCAGAAAGTCCACTAGCTTAACGTCAAATTATCAATTCATCACGTACCTATTATTAGTATACTCTTCGCAGTCTTCGCTGCGAAAGTCAAAGAGTATATATTGCATTTGATCGGGAAAAACAAATATCGCCAATTTTCGTGGAAGAAAAAATTTATTTCAAGAATGAGATGTTCAAACAGCCTAAGATTTGGTAGAAAATTCGTTTTTGGATAAAAGAAGAACTCTATTGTGTTTGAGCGAAATCCAATAATAAATGCCCCTACAGTGGCGTCCCAAAAAAATATAAAAAAATATATGTCTATAATAACATATCGTACAGGTCTGAAACTTTTCAACTACATTAAGGTGGCTATCCAACGTAACATACCAAATTATAAAATTATGAAATAACAGATTTCATAAAAATCGATTAATAAATGGCTGCGGTACCGATAGGGAAAGTATAGCTTTCGACGCGTGTTGATACCATTATTATCAATCATTCCCCCGGGTATGTAAGTGAATCCACGACCGAATGGGTTCAAATACAGCCACAAATACAAATATGTGTATTGTTATTTTTTGAAATATCTATAAAGTTGCTACAAAGTACTGATGAATTTTCAAAATGGTGGATCAATATTGCCATTATGGTCCGAAGCGACTCAAAATCGGTATCTCGGAGTTTTGGGGTAACACATCAAGTATTTTTTGTTAAAATGAAAATAATATTCAACAGGGAGGCTCACAGTGGGCCGAAATCCCAAAAATCTGGTCACGAGATATAATTAACGCTGTGAATGGTTAGTTTTTAGTGAAATTTCAAATGAGAATCTTTCCGGGGTCGCTGATTAAGAATACACAATCCATTTTGCAAAAAAACAAGATGGCGGACCCAAAACAATGACCATTTTTTTTTGAAAATGAACAAAATTGAATCAAGCTCTTTCGCAAAACAAAATGACATTTTTTTAACCGAATGAAATTGAACAAAGCTCGTGTGGGGCTTTTCGAGGTCGCTTGGACAGGTGCGTAGAAAACCGTGGCTAGAAGCCACATGGACATCTATGAGCAAAAGTTTTTTTATTTTAATATTGGGAATATTGCACATTAGCGTTCACATTAACATAACTGTATAACGAGAACTCGCAAAAATTTATTACAAATTTGAATTGTTAATAACATATTTGTTTTTAAATAAATGTGTTTATTTGTTAGGTAATACTATTGTACGTACTTTCAGAAGAAGAATCAGCATTTTACAGTAATTACAGTAATAAAAAAACAAGCACGTTATTCAAGTTTTTATGGAACGTACTTTCCCTTTCGGCGACGATACTAGACGCAGCGTGTTAGACGCTTACGTCTTAGACGCTTACCTTCTAAATGAAATACAATAGAATGCTCGAGATAACGGACATTTTTACCATTTATGGTCTCAGCGTCTTTTCGCCATTTAAGGTCAAAATCAAATCAAAATCGGTATATCGGGAATTTTGGTGTGGATGATAACGATTTTGTTTTCAAAATCACTAATCAACATACGGCTCCAATATGGCAAACATTTATATTAATAGTATTTTGGAGAAATATTCAATAAGGCAGTTAGAAGATTAGGAAATTTTGGGGTCGCAAATCACACATTTTTGGTCAAAGTCAAAATATATATTCAAGATGGTTGCTCGGAGATTGCGGACATTTTTGCCATTTATGATCTGAGTCGACTCAAAATCGGTGTCTATGGAATTTGGTGTCTGAATAGGAATTTTTTGTCAAAATAAATATCCAAGCTGGCGCTGGCAGCTCTATAGGATACTCTTCGCAGAATCTGCTATCACCCGGGCCACAGGGCGGGTTGATTCTACAATTAATTTATACCTACTTATACTTTTATCAGGTGCTGTACAGCAAGGGAGGTCGTAAAACCAGGTAGTTCCTAAATATAAAACTATGTAGTCAGAACTATCAACTTGGTTGCGAATTAAGATTAGGTTGAAATAATATGGATAATGTTACTCACGTTAACACGGATAACGGATAACGTTGTGATTTACGAATTTACGAATGTTTAGTGAAATAAATTTGAACGGTAACAAGTTAGTTGGATTTACGAATAAAAATAAATCTTTGTAGCAGACATCTTAAATATTTTAATCATAAAAAAATTGTGTTTCTCTTCGCTGCTACCAGAAAAAAACATTCAACAAATGCTGAATAGGTATTTTGTTTTTTATATTAAATACCTGACTCCGCGAGGAGTGCTATAGAATGTTACACATTTTACAATTTCTCTACTTTAGCATTAACAATATTAACATTATGTACAAATGACATTATAACTAATGAATATCAGTGAATTATTATAAATAAATTGATTTAGGAAACAAAAATGTTGATAACGATTTAACAAACTTGTCGAATTTCAATGTACAATGTTTAATTATCATAGATTTATGGTTATGTTATTGCAGAAATGTTAGAAAATATGAGGAAATATCGTATCAGAATAACTGGTCATAACATACTGCGGACCTCTTGTCCGTTTAAACTAGTTCCAATTAAGTTTCCAGTTCGTAATAAATATTTTATCAATGTACATGTTACATCGATAAAATATTTAAAACGTTAAATCAACGTGTTGGTATTGCATCTGTGTCTACCGTTATTATGGCGACGTTTCCGACGTTTCGATTTTGCTAAATCCCATAAATAATATCAAGCTGTTCCTCGTCCATACAGAGATCAATTAGAGATGCACGGTATTGGGAATCGGTTCTGATTGAATGACACGCTATGTAAAATAATTCATGTTCGGCCGAGATATATTTAAAATTGTTGGGTAGACTGAGAAAGGAAAGAAGAGAAAATATTAATTTTTATATGCATATAAAATTAAGAATTTCTAAGTACTAAATACATCTTGCAGCATCAACAAACATTTGAGATTTAATTAATTTTATAGGAAAAAACGTTTTCGGAATATTTATCATCATGTATGATTTTCTCTTTCACATTTGTACATTTGTAAAATACTTTGTCAAATTATCCACAAATAAAAAGAATTGGTCTTTCTACAGGATCTTGAGCATAAACATCTTTGCTTTCGGCAAAAATAAACTCAAAGAAATATAATGCAAAACTAAAAAAATTAAATAAAAAATAAAATATAGTCGTTGGGCGATTTAGCAACCCTCGGATTATTTTTACTAAACAGTTTATTAAGGAAATGTAGCTTAAAAAACATGGACTAACAACAACAACAACAAAAAAGAGATGTTAGCAAATGTATAAACGAAAATTGTATGTATAAAAAGGAGAATGGGTTCTTTCATCATACCCATCTGGAGATATGATACTACATAATTCATAATTAACAGAAATTTGGGCTCTTTAAAGCAACAAAATATATTATGTTCACTAATGAAATATTAGATGAGATTTTACCAAGATGAAAATTGATAATGTTAGCAAATAAACGTATTTTATGTGCCAGTCCATAAATAACCACTTTTTAAGTACAGTTGAAACTTTAAAAATCATCCATATCATCAACTCTTAATCCAACACAGACTTTATGGTAGTATTGACTACATGTTACACGAATGCGCATGTCCAGCTGTCCTTCTGCAGGATTTTCACACACTTACGTAGATTTGGAACAAGATGAGCGACCGCTCTTCTGATACTACTTTATTAAACAAATCCTTAGTAAACCGTTGTGCTTTGTAATTGAGCGCATTGCGTCATGGCTTCTTGTTTTCGGGAATCTTGTTCGCAGGAGTTGGTGGTAATTCCTGAAACGATTGATTCAAGGTAACGCTTGAAGTTTGGTTTGAATTGAGGAACTTCTTTATAACGGATTAAAGCATATGGAACCCATCCGTGTCGGAGACACTTCCTTCCAGCAGCTCAAGAACCTTTAATTGAGTATCTGGTATCATAGATGGTGGTACTGATGGGGCAAAAGCTGATTCTGGTATCGCATCAGGGTTAAATGGGTCGATTTCAGTTGCTTTGAATCTGTTTCGTATGTTGGATGGAGCCATCCACAAGGGCCAAACTTTTAATGACATTAAAATGCGATTTGTTAAGATATCTTTCAGCAATTGCGTAGTCAAGATGACTTGACGCTGGCTTGAGTGCTGGTTGGTATGCTATATTCACCAGATTCATGTTTATGCACATGAATCTTTACTACTCTTTAGGGGGCGATACCAGTAAGATACAATTAATTAGTATCAGGCAGACTGAAACAAATATAATAGCGATAATAGCAATAGCATATTGTTATCATTTAACTTGCAGCCAAACAAAGATATTATAACCGTGATTTATCATGTTGTCATGTTGATTTTGAGATAGATACATATGTTTTTTTATTCAAATCCGATATAAAATAATAACAGCACACAACTGATTGGAATGTACTTATATCAATTAATCTAAGTACCTACTTGAATTCAATATATTTTTCTAAATACAATAAGTATCTACCGTAACATACAATGACCCGCAATATGCGTAGTATCTACTTTCATACTACATTTCGGATGATTTAAGATTATAGGCGAAATGTATAATTTACGCAATTTGCGATGAGAGGTAGGTTATTAAAAAGATATAAGCATGGGAATTTGGCGTGTGAACTTGTAATGAAATATCAATGTAAAAGTGAAGGCGCTTTTCAGTTTAACAATGGCATTGATTTTGAAATACAGACGTTGGTACAATAAACAATATATTCTTTTGCAGATGAATGAAACCAACTGAGATTTTTCTAAGCTATTTATTACACCTGTTAGATAATTAGTGAAATTGTGGTAATACACTTTTTTTTTACTGCAATTAGAGGACATAAAATAAAATAACCACCATACACATGAGTTATATCATATGATCTTCATATATCTAGATTTTAAAACGACCGTTAGAACATAATACTAATACTGCGTTATCGATAACTATATACAAGTGGATACTAACAGGAATTTCTCGGGTTCTTAGCTCATGTAGAGGTCGGCGGTCGCAATATAAAATTTAGTAATTTAGTGATCATTTGGTGATATTTAGTGATCTTAAAATGGAATTTAGTGATATATTTTCCGAGATATTCATGTATCAATGGCAGCAGATTGCATATATTGTTAAATATTTAAATGATATTTAAATGTTCATGTCAGTCAGTCAGTGACTTTCGCATTTAATTTCCATTTATTTGATTTATATTACCTTTTTTGATAACACAACATAAAAAAACAGTGTACAAACAGTGTATCATTATGTTTTTTTATGCCCTATAATGCCCTATACAATAAACGCCCAAGTGTCAAATATAAAGCAAAATTAATAGACACAAAAATAAATGCGCCTTGAATCTTTACAAAAATAGTTATTGTAACAAATAAAAAAGTAAATATAAGGAATATATATGTACTCGTATCTTATAACAAAATCGAAGAAATTACAAGGTATAACAACTGGGTCACTCGATAGATTGTTTTAAAGAGAGCAAAAATGCACTTTTTGTTTTTTGTGTTTTGACAAATGTTCTATTCTCCTAAATACTTTCATATTTCTAGCATTTCCGATTATACCGGAAATTGACACTAACTTTGTTATATTAAATATATTATTATTTTTTTGAACTCATCATTGAATTTTAAGGCCACTCTGTTAATATAAGCATATTTATATTTTCATAGGTCTTTGAGATATTGAGTAATTTTTTAAAATAATTTTCGACGTTTCAAAGGTGAAATTTAAATTGGTTTATTTTTAAAACTGCTACATGTCAAACGATAATTTTTTAACAGCTTATCGTAGGTACCTATGATAAGCTTTCCAATGACAATAGATTTTTTTTCTGAAATATATGACATTTTTGTTTTATAAAACTGCCACTCTAAAAACGTAAAAAACCATTGTTTAAAAGGCGACTATTTTTTTAATCTTGTTGAATTCCTTGTAAAAGATACAAAAAACATGTTTAATACATTATATTATCTATCTAAAATAAATACCTACTTTATGAAAAATTTAGTCTAATACAGAAATTTAAGTCTTCGTTCTCCCGTTATGCGTCTATTACATTACTTTTTGGAAATAGGTTGCTATCGAAACATTGCATTTATTATACACACTCGCCACTATGCTATGCTTTGTGTAACTCTTCCCCTCGAGCGTAATATGTTATTATGTATGTTACTATTACATGAAAAGGTATGATTATTTAAATGTGTTTATTCATAAAATAAAACGCACAGCAAGAAACAAGATTTGAACAGTTAAATAAATAAACATTAGTACCTACAAACCAAACAATAAACAATATGATTTTAAATATTAATTACAGAAATAAATTACAGTAACTATTCGAAGTGTCCTCCATTTACCTCCTGACATTTTACGGTCCTTGTTTCCACGGATAAACTTGCTTTGCGAATTTCCTCTGGACGAATTTCTTGGAACGCTAGTACTATCCTCTATCTCATATCGCAAATCGTTTGAACTGGTGTTTTGTACACCTTTGTATTCAAGACTTTTCTGCAGCTCTTTCATATATTGGCAAATCCCCCAAAAAATCGAAGACGGTAGTGTTTAAAATGTTCATGTATCGTTCACCATTCGAATTGTCTTCATAAATACATTAAACATTGAGGCTGAAATTGATGCTGAAACGAGGAACCATATGTGGATTATTATCCGCCCAAAAATGATTATTCTGGGTATTGAATATGTCTTCTCTGCTAAATTTAGCCTGATGAGTCCAAATTACTTTTCGTACAAAAATTGGATCGTTTTGAATTTTTTCTAATAACATCTCACCGAAATTAGTAGGGCGTTGTAAATCTTCTGGTAAGATAGCTTGTACTCTGGTGAATATATATTCATGCATTTTGTTTCTCTTCAAAATTCTGTGTAGTGAAGATTACGAAATTCCCAATGTTTCAACGGCACTTGGGATTAATGCTTGAGAATAAACATAAAACGTTAAACATAAACATAAAGACGTTAATAATGTTAACTTGGGATTCCGTTACAACTTTGACACGTTTTTTTTGCATTTACAGATCCACAGTTCATACATTTGTATGGCAGCCTTTCAAATTTTAGACGTCATTTTAGGCAAAAAATATCAAATAATAAACAGGTATAAGCGAAACTCATTCGATCGATTTCGAAGACTTTTTTTGGCTCACCATGTAGGAATGTACATAGCTTTGCTCTTCTCCATTTTTGTCATTGTGTTAAGATTTGTCATTTGCCTAATTCTTCTGAAAAAATTATGAAAAACAGATGGTATATTAGGTTGCTGTTTACTGCGTGAATGCTGCTGCATCTACGTAATGGAATAATTCTGCCATGTTCTCATTATAAAAATGTTGAATTCCTGTCGATAATAAAACTTTATTACACCTTCGGTCATAACGTATCGATATAATCATTCGTAATATTACCACTGACAACATATCAGAACAGAAATACTTTGGGAAATATAAATTTTTAGAGTACTGGCAATAGGTACAGTCATAATAATAAATTAGAGCTGTAAATCCACCAGATTAGATTATATCCTAAACAACGTACTCACTCCGGTCTCCGGTTCTTGTTTAGAGCAGCAAGCAGATATACGAGCATGACAGGCATATCATTATGGCGAATCAGAAATGTGCAGTTTTCAACAACAAGAAGCATTTCCCTTGCTCCTCAAGCAATAATAATCTAGTTTAATATCTCACAAATATTCCGAGAATATTAGAACTTGCTACAAAATATAATATGTTAAACATTTACATTTTATTGACGTAGGTACTAGTAGATGTATTAAACTACTTGAATCTAAATATAATAATAACAATTCATTTTGAGCTTCGAGATTAAAAGTGATAGCTAATCAAATGAAAGTTCATAAATTAAAAATATTTTATTAAAGCAAATAAATCAAGATCTTTTAATTTAAGAAGTGTAGGTATATGAGATAAATATAATATGTTCTGATATTATAGTAGAAGGATTTTATCGAACTAAGACATTCACATAATATGGTAAACAACATTGGTTAACTATTGTTAATAACGTAAAACAAAATATAAGAGGATATGATTTAATAACAAAGCTCCTTAGATACGTAAAACAAAGCCAAAGTTGATCAACCATCAAGGAGAAAGCTTTTCACAACTCAAGTGTAAATAGTACACAATACCCCTTTTAAATTATATAATTTCTATTTAAATGGTGATAGTCCAAGGACGGTTTTTATATAGTTATTTCATCGATATGCAGTGTTTTAAAAATCAAATTCAGTGCACTTGAAATATTATTGTGATCCAAAAGTGATACGATTATTGTAACAAACTTTGAAAAAGTATTGTAAATTAACGATTTTGAGCCATCTTTCATGTAATTAAACATATATAAAAGCCATCAGCCTGAAATAAATGTTTTTAAATCATTCAGAAAATGAAACATTTTAAATATATTTTTTTTAGGAAAACACGGACGTTGAACATTGTACCTAAATTAAATCTATATAACATTTTTTTCTTAATATCTAGACTGTTAGCTGTTCAGTAGATTAGTATCCAGTGATACACTCCACATAACACTAATCACTTGGTTCGTGTGGTAGACATATTATGCTTATTATAGGCACTTTCACTGCCACTACACCAAATCGAACGGTTTTAGTCTAATATTTAGCCGTCGAACAAGTCCGTTGCTGTCCAGCAGTAATATTACTTCGACGTTTTCGTGGTTTTCTTTTTCTTTACATTTTAATTTTATATACAAACAAAATAATTTCAAAGTAAATATAAATCAAATATAAGATCATTATAAAAAATATAAAATATCTCTCTCTATATAATATATATATATATATATATATATATATATATATATATATATATATATATATATATATATATATATATATATATATATATATATATATATATATATATATATATATATATATATAAACTATCGGACATAAAAAGTGGCGCACCTAGATTTTGTCCCAAATTTGATGTTCAATTTTTAAACCAGCCTATCGATTTTGATAATTTTTTTTTGTTTGAAAGGGCGATTCTTGCGGATGACTATTTTGTAATTGGCTTTCGTTAAAAAATGTATTTTTAAATATGTACAGCCTTTAAAAACCGATTATGATTTTGACACGAAATTTGAATGTCGCTGTGGAGTGAAATTTTATTTGTATTGAATTCTTAGGTTGCTCACGGTGTTTACCATTCTTTTTTCAATATTCTCTTTTTTGAATCACCTCTCTAGCCCCTTCAGCAACGAAGATGCGACATTTTAGATGAAATCGATAGGCTGGTTTAAAAGTTATTGAACATCAAATTTGGGACAAAATCTAGGTGCGCCACTTTTTATGTCCGTCAGTGTATAATAGACATACTGTTATTATATTATATTATCTTTGTGTTGTGGATTACATGGTTTTCTCACAGCTTACTTCTAGATCCTACTACTGAGATAAGTATGTAGTTATATTGATTTACTGAACATAGACGGAGAATAAGAGGTATAAAAATGTATACTTATATATAAAATTTTCAATTAATATATATTAATATAATGTAGGATAGAAAATTCAAACATGTAAATTCATACATACTTAATTAAATACAAATTTTGAAATTAGTATGATTGGTTTGACGACAAATGCTACTAATTAAAATACGTTTTTGTACAATACAATCACATCTGAAAGCGTGAAGTTCGACCAGAAACACGCAGACCGAATAACTTGAGCATGGTAGAAATTAACGAGCTGGTTTTGGCTTGAGAACGCCCTAATATTTATAAAAAATATTTTATTAATACTAGTATTATATACCTAGCCTAGCTAGGATATACCTAGCTAGGCCTAGCTATAGATGCCTAGCTATAAAAGCTTCACAATGTGATTTCCAGTTTAGATGTACATTCCAATATACCTCCAAAAAAATTTTCAGCATTAGATGCACTTTCATTATAAAATTTATGACATTGCTTTTGTCTACTCTGGAATCTGATTCTGGAATGTTCTGATAGAATACTAATAACTAATCAATTATAACACAAAACCCATCAAAATTATACACTAAATTAAAGAATAACTGTATTACTTCTATTTCAAGAATTATTGTTGACTCCACTTTACCACAAAACGTTGGTATTAGGCAATTTAGACATTCAAATGAATGCCAATGATGCTGATGTGACACGGCCGAGTAACGTGTAAAATGGATTCGTAATATTTGAATGGGAAACATTCTTATTCTGCATCACATTCACCATTCAATTGTTTTATGATATGACGAAAGGTACATAGTGTGATCAATATTTTGTTATACTACATGATAATGTCATAACGTGATGGGCGATGTATATAAAATCATTTGTTTTTCCTTAAATTGGATTAGTGATGCTGTTAGTAAATAGATATCCTTACTACAGAAAAAAAACCTAACAATTATGATACTTCCCGGACATCAATTGCATTAGTTTTTCTGACGAAGGTATTAAAAGGGGGGACGGATATTTAATTACGTTTAGTGGCGGCGGTAAAAAGTGGTGAGTACATTACATCTATATGACAAAACAAATAGAAAATATTTTGTAACATTAATCAACAATAAATTACCAGAAACAACTAATTTGGTATAATAATGTCCGTTAAGATTATAAGTAATCTACTGTACCTATATGGATAAAAATACCATACAAAATATGAAATATAGTAGGATATATATATGAAGATATAGGTGGCAATCAGCAAAAAAATACGACCGTTTCAGGAATTTCATATAAACTAACAGTACAAAACCTAGATGAGTATATAGTGTCGGTGATGTGACCTCTTTTCTATGCTTCCTTCTAATTGCCTTTTAATACACTCCTTGTCTAATATAGGTATATTAGAATATTAGAACTATTAGAAGTCTTAAAATGTATGCATACCTTCGATAACCTCAGCCATAATATATGATACACCTTTCATATTCTCGGTTCGTTAGATATGAGATAATTGGCTAATAAAAGTATAAGTATAATTACTATTACTTTAAAGAATCAATGACATATTAAACGTATGATTGGACTAATGACTAATAAGCCAGCAGAAATAGGCTTCGGAGAAAGATAAGTCTATACACCGTAATATTTTTGAAAAAAGTTTAAGGTTTTGGTGTCTAGAACATGTTGACATAGACGCGGACAATTGGTAGGTGGGGGATGGTTGTCGTATATACACGGTGCACCGGATCGGAAAATGCAACCTAACCATATTTCCAAAAATCGAGAAAAACCAATATATATATATATATATATATATATATATATATATATATATATATATATATATATATAATAATAATAATGATGGAACACTACGTTGGTTAAGATAATTGTTATATTATGTCTATTGTTTTAGGCTTTTGAAATAAAGATATTTTATATTGAAATAATATGATGGAGAAATTTAATCTGATTATAGGATACTTACTCTATTTTCTTCCCTAATGAATCCTGCTGTTTTATGGGCGCCAGTTCTATGAACACTAATTTTTATTTTGATCGAAGGATCACTTTTAGTCTTAGTGAGCACTCTATAGTCTTAGAGGGGGTCCCATTAGGTCTATTATATAAATTTCTTTAAAATATATTAATTGTAGGATGAAGTTACTGACTCAAAATAATGAAATTTATTGTATGCAAAATTATATTAAAATTTATTAAATTTTAGTGAGAGTTTGTATGTGAAATTATATTAGTTTTAAATTATTTCCCGAAATTTTCAAAAAAAAAATAAGAGAAGAAATTGATTGCATATGTTTATTATACAGATATGGTTAATAAAAATAAACAAAATCATGGAACCTTATTCCTATCCTGCGACAAAACCTACGTAACTTAAATATAATACATGGGACCAAGTCCTTTGACACAATATTTCTTAATATTAGCAAATTTTGAATTGTTTATTACCTTGTAAACGCACAAAACCTCACTCTTCACTTTCATCACTTTTTGGTTTCACTGGTACACGAACTAAAAAATCCTGCCGGGCGCTGGTGGTGGTGTCATCTAGCGGGATGTCGCTGTACTGCCTCTAGAATGCTGACTGCCTTCGTTGGAATCTTTGCTTTGGGATTTATTCACCCTCAAATTTATAACTTACTGCTGCTCTATTTTTCTAATCTTCTGTCACTTTAATTACTGTGAAAAATTGTCTCCTTACTTGTTTGATGTTGCTGGCACATTTGTTCTACTGGGCTGGGACGCTACCAAGCCTTTCACTTCTTACTTGTAAAAACGACGAAAACACTTCTTCGTGCAGATTTTTCTCAATATATATATATATATATATATATATATATATATATATATATATATATATATATATATATATATATATATATATATATATATTAGTATAGTTTATATTTATTATTTAATAAAATTTCAATGTACTGTGTTAAAAATTTTAATGTTAAAAATGTAATATGTTTAAAGTAAAACTAAAATATAAAAATCTCAGGACGTTATTAATTGCAATTACAAGAAATCTCACATTATTAATTGCAAATCTTCAGTTTCAGGTGGAGATGTTTGGTGGCTGCATGGCCCTGGTAACTAGATGGAAATCGAAAGAAATGTGTTAAAAGCGTCATGGCTTCTTCTGACGCTATTTGCGATGTCTCCTCGAATAAATTCATTAGACACCATCATGAATGCGAACCTTCAGATTACCAGGCACAACAATGGGGATATTTTTTCGCAGCACAAGGGTAAATAAAAAATACGATCTATTAAATTATAATCTGTCTGTTTATAGAGAAGATTCATAATACATTTTGTACATACCATCTAATGTATAAATTGTTAAGTATAGTAGGTATAAAGTAGAATACTATAGGGTTTTCCAATAAGACCGATATGATTTTGAAACGATATGGTAACTGGTAACCATAATAATGAAGTTATACCTGTCACCAGTTGTCAATTATTGTCAGTACACTAAAACAATTGGCTAAATATACGCGCTTCAAGAACGATTGGTTATTATCCAAAAATTTTACGAAAATAGGCGTTTTTTTGTGACACTTCGCGCACTTGTATTGACTTGAATTTACACCCGTATAAGATTGTTTTGACCCGAGAACTTAAGCCACTGCACCATCATCAGCGCCGAGAATTTGCTACTGGGAGTTTAAGCTAAGCATATTAGGGAAAAAAAGGCAAATAGGGGAAAGTTAAAAGTTAATTAAAAGCGTGGGAAAATCGTTTCTCGTGCATGTCTCGGCTGCTTTTGACTTTACAAAAAAAGTTGATATAAAAAATGAAGAGTACCTATGACAAATACACACGCTCATTTAAAGCTGAGCGAAATCGGATAATTAATTCGCGAGACATCGCCTATCGTAGTTGCGAAAATAGGAAAAATCGAACCGGTTTTTAACGATACGTTTTAACGATACGTTTTTAAAACGATACTTTTTAATGTCAATAACTTCTCTGAATATTGATCAATCTTAAAATCAAACGGCGTTTTCTTCGTTTCTTCATACGCTATACGATGGCATATGAGGGAAGGGGGTGGGGGAAATAATTTTCCAGTCGACAGCTTCTTTTTCGAACTTTAATTCTAGCCCAACTAGATCAAAATCGGATAATTAGGAGGGGAGCTAGGGGAATTCAAAGTTTTTGTTATGCGGAACTGGGAGGAGTGGGAGGTTTGGGCCGTGCTCAAAATCAAGGGGAAACATGTTTCTTTCTATTTTTCCATTTTTCATTATACTAAAGTTTACATTCATAGAAAAAGAAAAATGTTTCCCCTTGATTTTTAGCCCGGCCAGAGCCCCCCACTCCTCTCCGTTCTCCTGCTGCATCTTTGAAGTCCCCTAGCTCACCTACTAATGATCCGATATTTTGATCTAGTTGAGCTATAATTATGGGTCGAAAAAAAAGGTGTCTATTGGTAAAAAAAAATTCTTAAATGAAACAGGCAAATCGTTTTTTTTGCGTGTTAGGGGTTTTTTGCAACAAAAAAAATAGTCGCTGATGCCATCGTATAGCGTATGAAGAAATGAAGAGAAAGCCGTTTGATTTTTTAAGATCAGTCAATATTCAGAGGTTATGAGCATTTTAAAAATTGTCGTTTTCCCCTTCTTCCCCGTCTCCTGATTATTCCACCACCCACAGCTCGCGGCCTCATAATTCCTGCATGATGATAGCTCTTCCACAAAAAAAAATTGAGCCTCCAACTCCACTCCCCCTCGAGGAAAAATTAATTTGATCAGAAAAATCAATTTGATATTTCTTATTTTCGCAACTACGATTCGCGATATCTCGCGAACTGATTATTCGATTTTGCTCAGCTTTAAATGAGCGTGTGTTTTGTCGTACTCTTAATTTTTTATAACAACTTTTTTTTGTAAAGTTAAAAGCCGACGAGATATGCCGTAAAAAATTATATTTTATTTATAAATTTATATTTATGTAATATTTATACTAAAATATTTTCAAAATAGTTATACAATAATATTAAATATATTTCTCATGTGGAAAATTATATTTATATAATGTCTTATCAAATATTATATAAAATATTTTAACAATATTTATGAATAGAGTACTCATATGTTATAAATATTTTCTAAAATTATCAATTCAATAAGTTTGATATTAAAAAAATTTTGATATTAAAAAAAACATGTGTGTGTGCTTATGACCACACGATAGAAGTGAAAACTTCTAATTTTCGAATTTTAAAATATATACTGTAACCGTTATTACACGTTGACCGTACACACCCGTGTCACATATGCTTCAGGCAATCGGCGCTAGATGCGGCCCCACTGTATGTCGCTCCAAAATACCTACTCATAGCTAGTAAGTACTGCGACGGACCTTCCACTTCGCCAGTCGACTCGATTCAATCCAATTCAACTCAATTCGATACAGAGAGGAAAACAATTGGACGGTAACCCGACCAGACGGAACCTCCTGATATATTGTCCCTCCTGTCACATCCCTTTGTGAGGTGATTCTTGCTGCACTCAGGCATCACGGCTCCCGTGGCATTTGGTGGTGGCGTGCCCCATCTCTGGCAGCGGTGGTACTGGATAATGATTTTGTTATTTATATGGCGCTCCCATCGGACGGCATTGTATTCGATGATCTCCACTGTTTTTTGTAGATGTTTCAGAGTTACAGTATTGTCGGTAACTACCATATAACTGCTGTATTTTGTACCGCTCATCTCGTATATTACTCTTCAACTGGTAGCCTTTTTTTAATTTGGTTTTAATATCTTCAGTACTTATACCGTCTTGATGGAGTCCTCCTAGGACGAATGCGTGGGACTTCTTTTGGGGGTGAATGTATGATATGCTAGATTGCCTTGCTTAAAAGTTTCCATGGATGTGTGCCAGTCTTCTAACGTTTCGGTATATCAAACGGTCGTATTAATTGCTTGTTTCCAGTGGACTTTGCATTTCAGGTTGATTTTAAAGTATTCGGTCATCCGCTTGTGGTTGTCGAAGGCCCCATTAACAATGATTGGGGGCGGTTTGACTTCTTTTGGTTCGATTTCTCCTTCCTGGGTCTCCGTATCTTTGCTAGTTTGGCCGGTGAGGGTCTCAGGTTATCGTTGGTTTGGTCTGCCGCGTTCAGCCTTTGGAACTTGTTTTGCGTTTTCATTTCCGCAGCAGCGGATTTTGTAGCTGTAATATTTGGTTTCTTGGTTGTTGCCCTTCAACAACCAAGGAAGGACGTACCTTGATACGCCTCTTCTTTGCAAGTTTGCACACTTTGTAAGCTTGCAAGTTTGCATTTTCAATTTTGGTGCTGTTTTCAGGGCCTGTGTTCATTTTTCTAGGCCCCGTGTCAAAAACTGACTACTTAAAAAAATTGTGATTTTTTTTACGGATTTACCGGGGTTTTGGGGGTGTATTCGCACTGGCGAAAGAGGTTTGGATACACGGTTTCTACCATAACAAGGGTCTTTAAAATGCTTTAAAAGCGCGCTTTATCCGACTTTGCCCGCAGGAGCGTTACATAGCCGAGCATGACGCGTGACGGCCGAGTCGCATTCAACACCCAGAAAAATAAAAGTGCAGAGCGCGCCTAAAGAAGTTTTCACTGCAAAAAATTATTGTGGATATATATATTGCACATTCAAAAAATATTTAATATTTTGTGGGGCATGTGCGATTTATCAATGTATATATTTCTAATGCCGGATCTTATATATTAGAATATAATGATATGCCGCGACTCTGTGCACAAAGTAAATTGTAAGCGAAGTATATACAGAAACTATACTGGTTAAAAGGAATTATAAAACGACGAGGAAGAGTTGACATGTCAATTCGTTACTTAAACAGGTTGGTAAACAAGTCAGAAGAAAATCTAACAAGCACCGCATAACTAATTGCAGGATATACCTACCTAGTAAAATTAACAAACGTGATAAAGTAAAATGAATGCTCTAATTATGACTCAGCACAGCCAATGTTTACCTTCCTAATTACACGCATCATTCATTTCTGCGTTATATACAATCCATTCACGTGCTGTCTAGTATACGTTTCCTGAAACAACATACCTACTACTAAATTTTGATAATGTTCTTTCGCAGAGCAAACATATTGCAAAGCCGAAGCGATAATTAATGGCTTTATTCCAGCAGCTAGCCCGTTACTTGCATAACTCGAGATAGGCTTAAGCGGTTTATATGTTGGAGGCAATAAAAGATATAAAGTAATGGTTTTATTATACCTACTCTGCTAAACTTGATATGTAGAATTGTAGATAATTATCGTAAATTGTGTTATTAAACAAAAATCCATTTAATCTATCTTTTATCTTTTTAACATTTTGAGACATCGCTCAAAACCTTCTTATTAAATTTTGAAAATTATTATAGGTATCTACATAATATTTTTGTTCTTTTGTCAAGAATTAGTATAATAGTCCAGTGCTAATAATTTTTTTTGGAACCCCTACTCTTAGCAGTATATGGATGGTCGGAAAATTTAGGATTAATAGTATATAAATAGGGAAAATTGATTACCCCAACAAATAACCAAGCGTGGGGTAGGGGTTGGAAAAGTGTAAGACTAAACAATAGAAATAAAATGATAAAGATGATACACATTAATAATCTATATATTTCTGGAAGCTTAATACATGTTCATATCAACTGTTGTTGTCTAAGCCTGCCCTCTTCCCTTTTCGTCCTCACGTCAACAGCCACCTGCCACATCCGTATATTATATCAAGTCAGCTATTTCAAGTGTCTATACCTAAATATTTATGTTAACACAATTATAACTATACGTAGCGTACGGGCTTCGTGCCGCCATGGGCGTAGGGTTTCTTACATTCGGCCATCCTGAAACTTGTCCTGTCCTCAGGACATCCTTGCTTGCCATCTGCATTTCATAGCTTATCTCCTAAAATAAAATTTATGCCAACTGCATTTTATGCTGCCTCTAACTGCGAATGTCAACTGCATATCATGCTGTCGCCAACTGCGATTGTGTTAATGCCAACTGCATACCATGCTGTCGCCAACTGCGATTGTGTTAATGCCAACTTCATATCATGCTGTCGCTAACTGCGATTGTGTTAATGCCAACTGCATACCATGCTGTCGCCAACTGCGATTGCGCTAATGCCAACTGCATATTATACTATCGCCAACTGCGAATGCGCTGATGCCAACTGCATGTTATGGTATCGCCAACTGCGAATGCGCTAATGCCAACTGCATATTATGTTGTCGACTAAGTTAGCTAACACTACAAAACTAACACTAATCAAACAATCCACACTGACATGACAGTACCAGACTGACATGTGACGCATCGAAACTTATTATTAATCTTATATACTAAGCCTTTATTATTATAGAACGTTTGCACTAATCCTTCAACATAATCCATGGCTTAATTTTGTCGACCGCTACGACGGTCTTGTATTTCTTTAAACCTTCTCTCAGGTCTTCAACTTCATAGCGATCATTATACAACACTCGCTTTATGCGAAATGGTCCTTTGAATTTTGGAAGTAGTTTTCGGCTACTACCAGTTGCTGGACTATCTGTCCTCAAAACCATGACCACGTCACCTTCTTGATATTGTTTCGCCTTCGCTCGAGCCTTATCAAACCTCTCTTTCTGAGCCAGTTGGTCTTTAGTTATTCTCTTGGAAATTTCAGATCGCAACTGCTGGAGATCAATACGATCCAGGCTGTCCTTGATGTCACTCAAAATTTGCGACTCTGCGATAGTTCGACCCTTATATCCGGCAAGCACTTCTAATGGAGATACCTTTGTGGTTTTATTGACAGCGCAATTTAATACACTTTGTATTTGTTTTACATGGCTGTCCCACAACTCTTCCTTCTGTCCACCAGCTGTGGTCGCTAAACAACTCAGTAACGTTCTATTCACTCGCTCGCATTGACCATTTGCTCTTGGGGTTGCTACTGCATTGAGAATGTGTCTGATTCCATACGAAGAACAAAACATCTCAAACGTTCTAGAGGTAAAGGCTGAACCCCTATCTGTTATGACTCTCACTGGTGCACCAAACAGGTACATTATGTTCAGTAAGTTCTTCGTGACACTTCGGACTTTGGTATTTTTAATTGCTTCTAAGAAGACAAATTTTGTAAACCCATCGATCACCACAAGAATATATTGATTTTTCTTGTTACTGGATACGAAAGGTCCTAAATGGTCTAGATGTAGTGTGTGAAATGGCACTGGAACCTTTTCGATCGGATGCAGCATTCCTTGCTTCTTTCCTGAAGGGTGTTTGTAATATAAACAGTTTAAACAAGCATTTATATACTTGACTACAAACTTTCTCATTCCTGAAAACCAATAGCTATCTGCTATTCTTTTCAAGGTTTTCTCTAGTCCCAAATGCCCAGCCTCATCATGACACAATCTGCAAATCTGCCATCTTGCACTTTTAGGGACTAACCAGGCTGTTCTTCCATTTTGTAGCTTTTTATATACTTTTCCTTCATTCAACAAATAATCTTTGACAATTTGCTTGTAATTTGGACTCTGCTCCTTCTTTTCCAGGACAGCCTTTATTCTTGATATTCCTTCGTCTTGCATTTGAGCTACTATAACCCAATCAGCTTCTGTCAAGTTAACAACATTAATTTCTTCTGCTACAGGATTGCGACTCAATGCATCCACATGAGCCATTCTTGTCCCTGGTCGATATTCTACTTGAAAGTCAAAATCTTGGACCTCCAACCACCATCGACCTATCCTAGGAATTAAATCCTTTTTCGTAAACGTTGTTCTTAGAGCATTACAATCTGTAACAATTTTGAACTGTAGTCCTACCAGGTATACACGGAAAAACCTCAATGACATCACCGCTGCCATCGTTTCTAATTCATAAGAATGGTAGGATTTCTGCTCATGAGTAGTCTGTTTACTAAAATATCCTACCACTCTTTTATCCTCACCGGACCATTGCAGTAGTACTCCAGCCACACCGCTGGCACTGGCGTCAGTATGGAGTTCAGTACGTAATTTTGGCTCAAATATGGCTAATATTGGTCTCGATGAGAGAGCCATTTTGACATTATCTACTGCTTTTTCTTGGTTGGTCGACCATTCCCACTGAATGTTCTTTCGAGTCAACTTAGTTAATGGTTCGACAATTTTAGCATAATTCGGAACAAATTTACGAAAATATCCAGATAGACCCAAAAACTGTCGTACTTGTTTAACATTCTGAGGCTCCGGCATGCGTACGAGAGCATGTATTTTTCTAATACCCGGTCGAACTCCCTCTTTACTTATTTCTCTTCCAAGGTAGTCTATATTTGTTTTGAAAAATCGACATTTGCTCAACTTCAAAGTTAAATTGTTCTTGCGAAATACTTGTAATACCTTTTCTAGTCTGTCAAGACCCTCTTCCACAGAAATGGAAGGAATTATGATATCATCAATATACGGATATGCGATTTTGTTCCGTAATTCGCCTAGAACATTATTTACCAACCGCTGAAAAACTGCTGGTGAATTCGCCAGTCCAAAAGGCATTCGCAAAAATTCGAAATGTCCTTCAGGAGTGATAAATGCTGTTTTATTAATAGAATCTTCAGCCATAGGTATTTGATAGAATCCGGACGCCATATCTAATGTGATGAAATACTCATTGCCTCCTAAACGATCAATTTGATCATCTATCAATGGCAATGGATATTTTTCTTTTATTAACTTTGCATTTAACCTTCTATAGTCAACCACCATACGATAATCACCCGTATTTTTCTTGACTAAGAGGACAGGGCTTGCATAAGGGGCAACGGATTCACGAATTATATTATTTTCCAACAAGTCTTTAACAATTTTCCGTAAAATACCTTTTTCTGAAATTGACATCCTGTATGGATTGTATACGACCGGTTCCTCACATTTCAATTTTAAAGACATTTGGGTCGCATCCGTTTTACCAAGGTCTTGCAATGAAAACGACACACAATCACGGTATTTGTTTATTAAATTTACAGTCTTTGACTTTTGGGAATCGCTAAGTTGGTCACCAAATATTAACGTCGTATCCGTTATCAAATTTTGATCGACTACATTAACCTGATGTTCTTCTGAATAGTCTAATTCACGAATAACTAGGGGCTCTAGTGTGCGCAACCTAACTGTGAATTTAGTTTTCAACATCAATACATGTTCTTGATTAATAAAGTCTGTTCCTACTATTAATTCATGATTTAATAATTGTTCATCATCTAGTATCAACGCCGCCACTGTTGCATTAACTTCCTCTATGGTTATGTTAACTGTAGCACGATTTGTTGTTATTACAGTTTTACCACTAAAGGACTTCAATATTTTTGGGTTGCATTTAATGATATTTACTTTTAACCTCTCAGCGATCGATAATCTTAATAGTGTACAAGTACTGCCCGTATCTATTAAGCATTTTACTTTATGTCCATTAATACGTGCCACTTTCGTAAACAAACTTTCGCTCGAATACTGTCTATCGCAAACTGCGACCATTTTATTGTCCCTTGATCCCGAACCGCCGGTGCATTGCTCGTGGGTGTGACCTAATTTCCTACAGGTCGTACATTTTATTTTCGGTTTACGACACTGATTTAAAAAATGATTTCCGCCACAATTGTAACAACGCACTTGGTTCTGTCTTTGCCCTTGTTTATTATTAAACAAGGAACGTGTATTAAAATGTTCCTTATTATCTATTAAACTGCTTTTCTTTACCATTGTGTCATTGTTCTTAATATTACCTATACTACTTAAATAACTTGCCAATTCACCTACGGAACGAAAATTTGCAGCCCTGGCTGCTAAGGCCACGCTCTTATCTGTAATACCTTCTAACACACTATTAAAAACTTATCAGGAATTGGCAAGTGGAGTTTCTTGAGTTTGGCTACCTTTTCAAAACAATAATCACCCAAACTTTGTTTGGGGTGAGGTGCATAAAGAGCGGCTTCTACTAACAATTTACCGAATTTGACCGTGGCCGGAAAATTATTTTGCAACAGTTCTTTAACAGTATCCCAATCGAAACTCGATATTTGAGCCGTGTCATACCATTTCCGTGCATTCCCACGTAATCTACTGGTAGCTAACTTTAAAGTGACTACATTATCCCAATTGTGATACGCGGCTAATTCGTCCACTTTTTGAACCCACTCTGTACTGGTAACGTTTTCCGCACTTGGTTCAAATAGTGGTATTACAGTTTCGTTTACTAAAGCACTGACAGAGGACATGTTTCTATTACGACTATCACTTACTTGTTGGGTGAGTTTACTTATCTTACGTTCCAGCTTCCTAATTTTTTTATGTTGCCGCTCATCATCTGACGACGACGAACTCGATGTCCTCCTGGACCTAGCCCTCCTACGTGTTTTTCCCATCGTAACAACTAGTTTAACAATCAAACTGATAGCACTACACTGTCACTTCACGGGCACTTTTACGTTTAAGGCACTTAACTTATCACTTTACAGGGTAGAATTGCAAACTGCAAATTACGCTGTATTTTATTCCACTTCTGACCTTTGTAAGACTAAACAATAGAAATAAAATGATAAAGATGATACACATTAATAATCTATATATTTCTGGAAGCTTAATACATGTTCATATCAACTGTTGTTGTCTAAGCCTGCCCTCTTCCCTTTTCGTCCTCACGTCAACAGCCACCTGCCACATCCGTATATTATATCAAGTCAGCTATTTCAAGTGTCTATACCTAAATATTTATGTTAACACAATTATAACTATACGTAGCGTACGGGCTTCGTGCCGCCATGGGCGTAGGGTTTCTTACAAAAGGGGTGTTTTTAGGAGTTAAGTGTGGTTTTTTATGATTTCTGGCAACACTAGACGTCCAAAAAATGCAGAGGTTGTAGATAATTGAAAGATCTACAGCTTCTATTTCATCGATTTTTTAACATAACCTCAAACGTATTGATAAAAACCTCAGAAACCAACTTATTAATTTTTTATTTTTATGTCCCACAAAAATGGTACAATTTTAATGAAATTTATCAACCTAAGTCGATCCTGGTCGCATATGCGTCGCGAAATAATAATATGCCGCCCCCTCTCCCGCACTGACTTCCCCCACTCTGAATTCCTGCTAACCATTGCGGTTAGAATGAGGGATAGAGATATTGTTATAACAATTAATCATCGATGAAACCAGACACTGTACGAGCTGGAGAAAACAATCACACTAGCCTTATACAAGGCACCTCGAACTGTAACATCGTTAAATCAATTTAGATTCATTTCATTTTACAAATTTGTTGGTCAATATAATGAAGCAGTGATATTATTAAGACTACCACCTAAATGTGCTGCTTTAGAACAACATTCCTATCGCGTTTTTGAACAAATTCATTCGTGGCGTGGAGGAAAATTGGAGCCTAATGAATGGGGTTAGAAAACAATCAGCCAAATTTTGGTGACAATTCCTACAAGTGAGATACCAGCTTTCACTTTTATTCTTCAATTAATATCTTGCGGTTGTAAAAAGGGTTGCGGAAAATGAAGAATAATATTTTAGGACCTATTCATTTTCCTCGTCAGAGTAACAGTTTATGGGAAAAGAGTTAAAAAAACTAGCACGAGGTCACATCAGAGGGTGCGTTTGAGAGCTGGGGAACTCTTTTGATCTCTGTAAGGAGTTTGCATACAATTTTTTAAACGTTATCAATTATTTCTCCTAATAAACCCAATTTGCTGTGACTAATTAAATAAATGTACAACATTATTAGGCTAAAAAATAATCAGCTAAAACCTAAACCATGGATGACAACAGCAGTGTTGAATTCTGCCAACGGAAAAAATAATGGTTTAAAATAATGCAAGAAAATTATACAGAAGAAAATTGCGATACCGAATATTTAGGAATCAACTAAATGGTTTAATTAAACAAAACAAAAGTAATTATTATAACAAAGTATTTGAGTAAAATAAAAATGTCAGTAAAAATCTGTGGGAATGTATTAATGAAATATCAAATAATACTAATAAGAAAAAAGTAACACCTAAAATCATAACTTCTACTGCCGAAATGGTAAGTGAGCCTCAAGAAATATCAAATATTTTTTGCGAGTACTTCACTGATGTTGGAAATGAACTAGCAGCTAAAATGAAACTAACTACTGGTAAACCCTTTAAAACAAAGACAGATACAAAAGTGATAAAAGAAGAAATAATGATTTAAAAAAATGGCAAATCGGCCGGTGTGGATGATCTAATATAGAAACTCTGAAAGAGATATCTCATGAGATTCCAGCTCCCTTAAGTTTTATAGATAATAGATCAATAAACGGAGGATATATCCCTAAAGCATAAAGGAAGCTGCATTTCTTCTCTTTTCAGGGGCGGAGATTTTGGCTTTAAAGAGAGCTATTCAACATTCGATGCCATCGCTGGGTTAACAAATAAATCTATGGACAAGAAACAAACATCGTATGTCTTTTCGTTCCCCTAATAAAAACGTTTGACACCGTTGACCATAATCGCTTATTGAATACCTTAGAAAACGCGGGATTGCGTGGTATTGTGTTAAATTTATTGAAAATAAACTTCATGGATAGAATACAATGTATCAGTGTCAACGATGCCATTAGTGATTTAAAGCAGTCAAATTCGGCATTCTGCAAGGCACGGTACTGAGGCCTATGCTTTATAACTTATATGTAAATGATCTTTTTGAACAGGAACTAAAGGGCACAATAATCAGTTTTGCGGACGACACAGCAATTTTCTACCAAGGTTCCGATTGGGAATCCCTTCGAGGTATTGTTGAACGTGACTTTAAACATTTAATAGACTCTTTTAATAGCAAGATGTATATTAGAAACTTAAAAAAAACTTTTTCCGTCCCTTTAACTAGTCAACGCGAAAACCTCTCAACCAATAAAATTAAATATATCGGGATAATCATTGATAGTCACCTAAAATGGGAAAAACAAGTCAACTATATTATAAAAATAAGATATCATAGCATGCGGACAGCCGGAGTCACTATCCTTAGTCGACTTCAAATAAGGCAGGAAGCCATATTAAAGGTAATTTATAAAAAGAAAATATCCGCGTGCAGCACAGTACACGTGAAAGAAGTGAATACTTCTTTACAGATTCGTTGGGAGAGTGAGAGTGAGAGTGAGAGAGAGAGAGAGAGAGAGGGAGAGAGAGAGAGGGGAGAGAGAGAGGGAGAGAGAGATAGGTAGAGAGAGGGGGGAAAGAGAGAGAGGGAGAGAGAAGGAGGGGGGAAAGAGAGAGAGAGGGGGGTAAGAGAGAAAGAGAGAGAGAGAGAGAGTTATTGTACATATTGGCTTTATAGTAACTGAAGTGTGACACATATGTTCGTAATTCTAAATGGTGTAGATTTATCGAGAATATAGCATCAATCGTTGTTCCTGATTTCGTGGTATGTTCCAGTCGTTATTCATATCTAAATCGAATTTCTCACGAAGAAAGTGAAGTAGTGGCAAGGACGCATCTTTCGCAAAAAGATCATCATCTATTTGGATCAGATTCGAAAGCCCAATCCAGATATGTATATCCAGCAGGATATGCATAAGTAATATTGTATTCTGGGTAGTTCCGATTCTGTCACGATCGTTTATAAATTATATCAAAATTAATTTCCACTTCAGAACACTTGTGGGGGTCGTTGCCCAAGTCAAAGCTGCATTCGAAATCTCTCTTTCTCTCTCTCTATCCCTCATATCTGTCATATGATTTATCTCACTGGCGAGACGAAAATGTTATAAAATGTGTCGTGAGGCGACCTTGAAAAATCACTCTCATGCGGCTAAAGAAGTATTTTCTTCAAAAACCCGAACTTACCCTTCAGAACAACTATTGCGAAACTAAATATTTGCCAGTTGTAATCAAAAATATTACTTATATATCAATACCGAGAAATAAAAATGCTCGAGGGAAACAAAAAAAGTGTAAAACATGTGTATGATACCAGTTATAAAGCAGACGTGTTGATTGTGCCACGGGCTGAAAATGCAATTGGTCTGAGGTGTCATACATATCTTGGACTTACTATACTATATAACTACTGCTATATAATGAACTATGTCATGAACTGCCCATGTACATACAAAAAATGCAGTCAATTTATTAAAAATTTATTAAGAATTTATTTAAAAAAAAGCGAAATACTGACCTACGAGTATAGCTAGAAAAAGGCTATGTATATTTTTGTTTGCTGTAAATGTATGTTATAGTCTACGTACAAATATACATATAAACTTATATACTTTTTTAATTGTTATTTTTTGACTTAGTGTTTTTAAAAATGTTTTTTAAGTAGTGCTTACGTAGATGTTAATATATTTAAATAGCGATACTTCACCTCATAATGTTACAGGTTAGGTATTACTTATAATAGGACTAAGTGATTGGGATACATTATTTATTTGCAATGTGATATTTTATACTTTTACTTTCTTTTTGTTAAAAAAATTATTTGTTTGCAAATAAAATTTTTATTATTATTATTAATTGACTTCACGCCTCTATTCTCTACTCGTTAAGATATGACTACATTAACAGCATTCCTTATTTACTCCGGTCGCTCGAAACTTCTTGCTAAATTGTTTGCCATTAATTTTTAACACTAATCCTCCATATCCCTGCACTATGAAATATGAACATACAATTAACACTTCATTTTCAGTTAACATATTGTGAACGGTGTATGCAAATTTATATTTTCTCATTCCAAAAATATTATTTTTCAGGCTTAATATTTACATAGAATTCTGAATAAATTATCGTTTTCAGATTCGAATACAGTATGCACCGCGGAAACCTGCGTGGGTTTAAGCAGTGGTACCGCAACGGCCATATCGGAAGGAGAAATGTGCACATGTCGATGCCACCCGCATCTACCAGCTTTCAGAGAAGACCTCGGAATATGCGTAGATGACATACATGGTAAGTGAATTATTGATAATTATAATTCATCGAGGATGCATGAATTTTTACCAGTGTAATTGAATGTGTAGATTAGTTGTAGGTCCCTTATACGGGCATTATAGCAACAAAATAATGATGATATTCACGGATGGATAATCAAAATTCGCCAAATATTTAAATTAAATTGACCAGTTTTTCTCGTTATTTCTGTAACATCAGATATGTGTCATATTTTGAAATACTGTGATTCTTTCTCTGTAGTTTTTTTGTGCAATTATATGGATAAATTTAATGAATCTATAACAATGATATAATATAATAGCTAGACAGAAACAGGTCATTTTCGCGACAGGAAATGGACTAAGAAATAGTGTAAATACTAACGACAATTTTTCATTAGCAAAATGTTCATCTTCCTTCCAAAAATACTATTTAACTCTAAAGTTAATGTACCTAATGTAATAACAGGTTATTTTACCACCATTAGAAAAAGAGAGTTTCGTATTACACAGGATGATATATTATACAGGGTTATTAAGACCGTGGAGATCCTCAACTTTTTAATTATTATTAAAGTTAGAAACACGTTTTAAGTAGAAATAATGTAGAGAAACATGAACAAGAAACAACTACATTCGAAAAATATTTTTAAGATGGTGGCACTTTCGGCAATACCGGAAATTAATAATAATGATAATAAAAGGTCTTTATTTCAAAGCCCAAAAGAGATGTTCTCCTTAATAACCGAGTATAAATATTATGTTTTAATATAAATATTAGTTCCAATGCAATACAGATATAATAGAGATTAAAAAATATATGTAGAAGAATACAGTAATAATTATGCAATACAAAATGTAGAGTTTAAAAAATATGTGCATCAAAATAATATAAATAAGAAATCTAAAGCAAATATAAGTATATAAAATCATAAGTTATATCATATTTGGAGTTGCAGTAAATGTTTTTTAAAATAAAATTTAGGCAGTTATTTTTTTTCTTATTGTATATATTAATTATATTATACAACAAAATGTGTTTATTCTTTAATTAAACACAAAATAAATTATTAAATGCGTTTTTTGCAAGTAAACGGAGTGACAGATAAACGTCAAATTAACACGCAACAAACTCTGTGCAAAAATAAACATAATGTGTAGGTACACATTATGTTGTACTGTCTAGGTAGATAGTAAAGTTTCTTTGTATCCCTCATGTGGTTTATTTGCCTCGGCGCTACAGGCGTCTGCAAAAAATCTACATACCTGATAAAAAGTTTAACTTTAGTGCTTTGGTACACAAATAACTGTTATCATTGAAAAATAATATAATATATAGTATATTATATACCGCGGTACTAAAGCGGTACTTTTAATCCCGAAGGTAAAGTTCATATAATTTATTACACAATTACATTTTTACATAATTAACATAATCATTGTTACAGTTTACATAATTTATCTGAAGGAGTAAAAGTACTTCAGTCGCAAGGTATATATACGATATTTTTTGTACTTCTGAAATGTAAACCTATACGTAATATAAAAAAGGACATAGAAACCCTTAGAGAACACAGATAATTATTAATAAGCATAAAGCGAGGCAAATAATGGGATTCACTGATCGACAATTTTGTAACCATAGCAATGTTGCGTTCTGACAAGATTAATTTGGAGACATTGTCATTGCTAGTGTCGTGACATCAATTATGAGTCAAGAAATTTGTATCTGATATTGATAAGATGGCAACCGAAATAGATCAATATCTGCTTCATTCACCCAGGAAAGACTGGTCAATATGACGAACTGTAACAACATTAAAATTTAGGTAAATATTGAATCAATAAAACACCTGTTATATTCTTTTGTTTATAATTAAATCCCGCCGGGATTTTCGTCAATATTAATTCCCGAAAGGACAGAGTGTGACACTTCAGTCCCTGTCTTATAGGAGCGAAGTTGTTACTTCGGTCCCGGAAGTTCGAAAAATTATTTAGATATAGAATAATTATTATGCGAATAAATGGCGGATGCGCGGGCATATGTATTATATTGTGTCACACGGGCAGAAAATGAGCATAAAATTTTCTACAAATTTGATCTTAGACTATATCTGATACAATTAACTTTTTTAATAACTCCAAATGCCATTTAGAGGAAAGGGAACAAGATATTTAGAAAAAATCGGTTTATGCGACCTTTAATCTTGAATTTCTTGACTCCTGCACACAAGATTTCATGAGACTTTGGAAGTAACTTATAAAATGTCAATACAAAGAGTTATATAAGTTTCTAACTTATTCTTTCATTCTGAGGTTTACTTACCCCTTTTGTCACCTTATATGACTATATTGTGACAAAAATGGGAGTATTTCAAAAATAAAACAATTAAGTATTAAGATCAGTATTTTTGGTACTTATTTTCCTAGTTGGTAAATATCGATTAAATTGTTCTATTAGTGACAAATAAAAAAATTTTCAATGGTTTGCAAAGATGAAAACAACAAATAATTATTTTTCCCGTTATAAATCTTTTAGATTTACTAAAGTAGATCATAAAACTTCTGGCTTATCTGAAGTTGAGGAATGCAAGTCTGGCTAATTACAACTTCATGAGATCGAGATTTTTCGAATCTCTAGATCCTTGAAACTTACTATACAAATTGATATTAACATAAATAATTGATATTATCGTAATTAAAAATAAGCCTGTCTGATTTATCTAGCGGTGATTTACAAGCACGAAAGCCTCGCCAGACTTTGTCGTTAGGTTCATGGTTGCTACGCGACAATATTATTGGTGATAATATTGTCTCTGAGCAGCAAGACAACGTTGAACATAATGACGATAGCCACGACTAAGATGATGCCGAGGACAAGTATTGTTAACAAAGAGACAGCACAAGCGAGGAAGATGCTGTAGAAGCAGAAGAAGAATGTAATTAACTTAAAATGTCAAACCAAAAAAACCAGAAATATTTCTTCAAACGTTTTTAAATCATTAATTCATATTTTTGTTAATTCATTTGCGTTTCTGTTTTGTTTAAGTAAAAAAATGCTAAAAAATTCAATTTCGAATAAAAAATGTATTTTAATTGCAAAACAAATTAATATTAAACTTGGTTCAGTTACACTACAGTTCAGCTGATTTAAGGAGAGTACACATGCGTTTCTTAAAATACCCAAGTTACTTACTATAATTGTTTAGTTTTGCAGCATTTTATTTATATTTTGCAGTTTTAATTCGTATCCTGTTTTGATATTTAATACAATATTCATTATTAGGTAACGAAGATATAAATTATAAGTAGGATTTTTTCCGAAATATTTACCAAACCAATATATTATGTCATTAGTCCCTCGTTTTTCCGTACTATAAATATAAATAATACAATTGATACAAAATAAAATTCTCAAAGGTCACCCCCTTGCACGGTGTTTTCATCACGTTAATAATACTATTATTATTGTTACTATATAATTTCAGTAACATTTTCGAAACAGCCTTACATCGTGTTTTATCGTTCCATGTGAAAAATATTATAATGCCAGAACAGCATGGCGCATGCAAGGAAGGTCAACGGTTAATAATTTAATATGTATAACCTAGCATATCAATGGAGTAATTGGTCGCAGGGTAGACAATCAAGTTGATGACATATATACGGGTTTCTCAAAATACTATAAATATACATGCTACTTCTAATATGGAAATTGAACTCTGATCTTTAATTTCTCTGACCTAATACAATTTGTTTAGATTTCTCGGGTCAAATCTGCCAAACTCTTTTCTTATCTCTTATCGAAGTCACGGTTAGAACGAACCCATGGAAAAAGTGGAAAAACGAAGCAACTGCAAACAACGTTGTTTTGGGGTAATTACTCCTCATCAATGCAGTGCAGCATGATAGAAAGAAGGAAGATATGACAAAGAATACAACAACAATTGGAAAGACAAGTAGAGCCTATTCCTTATTTGTAGCTTCGTATCCGTCACTTCGGTTTTGAAGCTTCAGGACAGTCGCTGCGGAAAGTGAAGTCCAGCAGTCTAATCAATGACCAAGGAATTAATGAATGAAAGAATGGAATCGATTATAGTCTGAAAAGACAATGAAAATATATATAATGGCTTTGAGCTTATGGAAAAAATGGAACAACGAAGCAACTGCAAACAACGCTGTTTCGAGGTAATTGCCTCTCATCAGTGCAGTTGTTCTGTCTCTCACTTTTCTCATCGTCATCATTTCTGTTTCTAGACTATTCAGGAATACCCATTAATTACTATTATTAGATAATTGAGTTATGTTTTCGGCATCAATATCAATAGTTGTGTCATCAGCGAAAAGTGATGAGAACCCAGTATAAAAATGATCATTTAACTAATTTATAAAAATTATAAATAATAATGGACCCAGGATACTTCTTTGAGGAACACCCGTGGGAACTATTCGACAGTTAGACATTTTCCAGTCACTATTTCCTCTAACAACCCCCTTGGAGCACTTATATATATATATAAGATCTTATCCATTCAATAGCTCTAACCATAACCATAATGCTCTAACTGATGATTCACAGTGTCAGCAGGTCAAATCGAAATAAATACCGTTTTGTTTTTAGATTCAAAATTTTCCAATGTGAACTTTTAAACCGCAAGAATGGCATCCTGAATAGACAGGCCTGCCAGAAAACCAAACTGATTGTTATTTACCTTGAATAATCCATAATTGCTCGAAATCGGATTTCCTGGGTTGATTTATAATGCCGAAATTCTAAACTAGAGTTTCTAATATTTTTGACTCAAACTTAATAAAATCAAAATGGTGGATCCAAAATGACGTACTATACTATTTAAGAACCGATTTTTCTCAAACTTGAAATATTGCGGTGTTTAAGGTCACTCAATACAATTTTTGAGTCAAACTTAAAAAAATCAAGATGGACAAGCCAAAATGGCGCGAGGGGCCCACTTCTAACTTCTAAATTCGCAATTCATCGTTCATCTAAGTGTCATTAGTTTTAATTGTTTCTTATCATTTTCACGTTTCTAAACTGGCGGCAATTAGCACACAGGCGGCTGTCATATGCGCGGCGGCCCTGCTACCATACCCTACGTATTTCTGTAGGAATTTTTAAATGATACAGTTAATTTTTTAAAGGTTACAGTCATTTAGTACAGTCTAGTTCTTCATCCTAATTCGACCCCAAAATCGTAATCGGAAACTCAAAAAACCGGGTAACAAAATTTCAAACGGATTGGAGTGACTAAGTTTTTGTACGCCATCTTGAAATAATTTTATCGCTAGCAGTTTTACCCTTGTCGGTCCCTACAACATTGTTCGAGCACCACCGCTATCGCTAACTTTTACCGAGTTATACCTCTTTAAAATTGGTATAGCGGCTATCTTGTTTTCAGCCATTTTAAATTTCTCTCCCGTGAACCCTTTCATTTCGTATCCATATCATGGAGGTGCATAAAAAACATAGTCCACCATCTTTGGGAGTCCGACATATTAGATTTAGAATGACGCCACTCAGCTAACCATACATTATCATTAAAACTGAACCAGTATGCAACATTTCGACTCAATCGGTCGAGGATAACTGCTTTAAAATTTAGTAGCAAGATTTGACCTGAACAAACATACTTACAAACAAACATTGTAAGTTAAATATAAGCTTGTAAATCAGTGAGCCATTTTATCCATTTTGAAAGTAATTTTCACATGTATATTTAGCTTTTCACATGTATATTTACCTATGTATTAAACAATATCTTCTGTTCAATTTTGTGCGAGTCAAAATCCCATTATGCCAGTCATTTAAGACCCTCTAGTTCGCAAAAAATCCGGTAGTTCTGATTTTTTGATATGTTGTTAGGGGTCATATCAGCTGCATAAAACCAAGTTTGCAGATTTGAAAAACTTGTGCTCGAGATCAGTTTTGTACGAGTAATAGGTTTTGAGATATAGGACATCAAAAACATAATTTTTTTTAATTTCGAGCAAAACAACAATCTATATGATCCATATTACAAATAAAATTATTAAAGGTAATATTAAATACAGGTAAAGACTCGGGTAAAGAGGTATTATTAAATTTAGCAAAAAACAAAGCATGCAGACTATTTTTCACGATATTTTATAAATAAAATCTAAATCAAATATCAGATAAAGGAGAGTAGAAGGAATGGAACAATTATATAAAAAAATGTAATGTAATATAAAAAAAATTATTTTTGTTTATTAAAATTAAAAATTTAATTCGTTTGGATGGTCCCGGTTTTGGTGTCTGATGGTCCCAGCGGGGTCACAATGGGCTCTCGAGGCAGTATCAGGTAAAGCTTTATCGAGGACATCGATAAAGTTCATTGTCGGACTCCTCTATCTCAATTACCGGGACATTTTGAAGACTTACCCCGACAGAACTTGCAAAGAGCAGAGCATTTAAGGCCTGCTTTTTGGCATGTGCACCCTCTCCACTGCACCCTTTGCGGCATTTACATGAAAGCAATTTAAGGAGGGCTTGTGAAGCTGGATCTTTGGTGGATATCATGGGTACCAATCCCTGTGGTCTTTTAATCCAGCCCCAGTCGGTAGGTTCTTTTTTTCTTCCCAACGACATCTGCACCTATAAATAAATAAACAATATATTATACGCGGATTAACCATTTACAGAATACTATACCTGGTGGTATGTGCGATAAAAATGTTGAGCAGCAGCCTCTTCATCAGTTGGCGGCAGACGACCCAGGTGGACCTTGCTGTTGGCAGCTGACCGGACAAAGATTTCGTAACGGAGGTCGTGTAGTGTGCTGTCGGTTCTTTCTCCATACATAGCCACAAGAAGCTTATTTTTAGTCGAGCTTATCTCATCAGGGTTGTCAGCAGACAACCTGATTCACCTCTCCCGCTTTTCTGGAAGAACACATTGTCCATAGGTGAGCCCAATCCATTTAAGAGAACTAACAAGTCCACATCCTCTGCAACTATGATTACTTTTTCATCATAACTGCTCATGTCCAAAGCTGTTTTTACTATAAGGCAGTCTGCGTCCTCTACAGCTCGCTTGGTTTGAATCCCCTGGTTTTTAAATTCTGAGCAAAGTAAATCGATTAGGAGTCGCTTGTTGTTACCGTTGGACAGCAATTTCTCCTGGGGCACCTTAATCGAGGTTGAATCTTCAAACAGTATGTCGCTGCATGAGGAGACTGCATACCAACGTAACCTTTTTGCAGTTTTGGTGTTTCCTGCAGCCCCATTTTCTGGATAGCCTTCAAACACAACTGTCACATTAATTCCAAAGTGTTTTAATATATAACTGATGTAAGCAGCTACAATTGCGTTAAATAAAAAATTCAAGCTTTTGCAGTCCTGTATCTCAAAACCTATTGGTCGCACAAAACTGCACTTAGTCAAAATAAAGGAAATTTTACCGCATTGAAGAAAGCTAAGATTATTTTTTACGTAGGATCCATTGTTTGCGACTTACTACCCTTATAACCCAACACATAACCCAAAAACTAAAAAAAGTCAAAAAACAACGTGGTTTTTCCCCCACCACGCAGCGAGCACAAGTTTTTTGAAGCTGCAAACTTGGTTTTATGCAGCTGATATGGACCCTAGCAACATATCAAAAAATCAGAACTACCGGATTTTTTGCGAACTTTGCTTTTTTTTGTTTATGACTGGCCTATATTGCACTGGTCTATTAAGAAAACACTGATTTTGTATTGCCATTCGAAAGGAAGAAAATGAAAAAAAGAAGACTTAGTAGAATTTTTAAAAAAAAGGTCTTTTGCACGTTTCCTACATACAAATAAATCAAAACACCAAATTTCGAGGAATGTCTCATGAAATTTCTTCTTCCCACCCGTTCGTGCATTAACCCCTTTTTATCGGTTACTCGACACCTTAAAAGTCGGTACAATAAATTCAGCGAATGATAAGATGAACCATAAAGCAGTGATGGGTCCAGACATACATCTATATCTATTAGCCGCACATTCTATAACAATTAGCCTACATGGTTACTTCTTTATTGGAGATAATAATAAACCAACGGATTGGTGATTGATTATATATTATATTATATAATTAACATGTTTAACTGGGGTTTAACTGTATTTCAGATTGTGAGTTTAAAGCATAGTGAAGACTTGACACCATGTCAAATATTTTGTAAATAAAATGAAAATATCGATTACAAAAAAATAATTATTACTAGGAAAGAATTACCTGCTATTAACATTGTATATTGACTTGGCTTTCTTACTAATTTCATAATAAAATATCTACTAAATCGTTTTACTTTTTATATAGTAATTAATTATTTGAGCACTTAACATAATACCTCAAAAACTAAAACAATTAATTATTATTAACGATAATAAAATTTTCATAATAAAATATCTACTAAATCGTTTACTTTTTATATTGTATTTAATTTGAGCATTTAATATACCTCAATAACCAAAACAATTAATTGTTATTAACGCTAATGATCATACGATATATGTACAAGCCATTATTGTCATAAAATACCGCTTATTATACCTCGCGTGCTTGTGAGCAATTTAATTAGAGTATATATCTTCAATTTACATTCTACTGAAAGAAGAATGCCGTACGGACAATTAAGAATGTAAATAAACGCAGCAATGATTCTTTAAAGTTCCGCTGATATACGATATTTTCCAATAAAAAAAGACAATAAATATATGTCGCCAGTATGCCGCATACATATCCCATCTAACGGTTTAAAAACAACTATTGCGAATAAGGTAAGTTAATGTTAGAATAGGGTATTATAATGTTACTAGCAATTTAAAAAATACATTAAACTTTGAAAAATTGATATATCGGTATAGGTATATGAACAACCCATTAAAGAATTTTATGTAGGTGATTTTATGATGCACAGTGCACACTCTGCAAATTTGGTTTATGATATAGCTTTGCGGCCATAAGGTAGCTCTTTATAATATCTACTCGTAATATACAGTAACATTCAATGCTAATCATTCAGTGCTAATCAAAAAATTTTTAACAACAACACAAAATTCACATCTAGCGCATAATTTAAAAATCTCCATGTGTTTTCCTAGATCTCTCGAATGCATTTGACATGGTCAGCCATCGTTTGCTCTTACAATCACTCGAGGATAGCGGAATTGGGAATAATTGTTTAAAATTATTTGAAAGTTACACATCTAATAGATCTGAGTGTGTATGGGTGAATGATGTGTCGATTGATCCAATATTAGTAGACTGTGGAGTCCCGCAAAGCACTGTTTTAGGTCCCGTACTTTTCTCTCTATATGTAAATGGCATGTTTTCAATGCAAAGCGAAGATAATTGGATATGCAGATGATACTGCCATATTTTATAATTAGGACAAATGGGAGGAGCTAAAAAATAGTTGAAGCAAATATTGTATTCGTAAAAAACTAGAAACTACTCATGATTAATTTTAAGAAGCAATTACTTACCTTTCAGCTGTGTGCTAAAGTCAATTTACCATTATTCGATTTAATTGTGTGATGTCTTACACTTAAATTGTGAAAATACAGTTGCTTATCACATCAAATAATTGTATCTTTAGAAATTATCAATTGAACATCTTTTTTGTAAATGATCCAACCCAATATCCCATAATTTAGATGAATTTTAACAAGAACATGGTACAAATTTATAATACCATGTTCTTGTTGCAAGTCACCTAAATTATGGGATATTGGGTGAAGTGGAATCATGAAAATGTAAATTTAAATGATTTACAAAAAATATTTTTGAGATGAATACTTTCTAAAGATCCAAGTATTTGATGTGAAGCCACTATATTTTCACAATTTAAGTGAAAGACGTCACACAACTAAATCTATATATACAAATAGAATTAGAATGCAGCAAATATTTATGGTTTGGTTTCTCACTTTGCAAGATTCCTTGAAATAATGAATAGAAGAAAAACAATTGAAATTCTACAGGAAAATGCATTAGACATGCTGGCAAGCTAACTGAAATGCAAAGAAGGCATTTGAAGTGTTTGCGTTATGCTCTCATCCAATGTTACACGCTACACAATACGAATATTTTTATAATTTTTGGCAACTGGTCAATTATTATAATAATAATTCCTGGATATTGTTTTAGAGATAGAAGTCTTTCGAGAAACATTCAATACATTTTTCAGCTTTTACATGTAGGTACGGTGTTTTCAAAATTAGTAGCATAAATGGTAGCCGTGAATCTACACCTAAAAAGAACACGTTTTGAATAACAATTGCCTTAGTAAAATGTCCACCCCTTACAATATATAGCCGTTCAAAGTTTCCAACAAAATATGGAAGAGCGGCTGCGATTTGAAAACCAAAAAAGGTGTAACAGTAAAATTTTACACACATTTTCTATTAATACATGTGCAAATTATCCAACATTTTTTGAAAATTTCTGCCCCTTGGAAGAGGTTGAGATAAACATCCCCTAAGAAATTGTTTGCTACAACTTAATTGTTTGACAAATATTGAGTAATCAAAAATGCGTATCAAATAGCCTGGCTTATTTTGAAACTTTTCCCTTTCCGACTTTTTTAAATCTATATCTGTTTATTAACGAAAAATAAAATTTATTACCATTCTCATTACATCACGATTGTAGCTAAAACATATTTATGTAAGTAGGCATAGAGAGAATCATTTCGGAAAGGTAATTCAGCTAAACTATCCTCAGTTTCATTTTGCAGACATCTCAAGTACCTGGCACCAATCAGGGTCCTGCAAATATTATTGGACCAACGCTTCTAGATTCTACTACTTTTTATTCCAAGCCCAACATTGAAGCCGAATCGCACTTGAAAGTTACCCTCTCGTAATAAATTTAGTTTTCCTTGTGATCAATATTTTGTATTTTGTCGGTTAAATAATCCTAAATTTAAAAATTTATTAATTCTTTCTAAATATACTTCTATTCCATGTCGATTTAAGGTGTCTTGTAAGACCGCGGACACACACCTACACACGGCGTCATAATTAATCCTTGTTGATCCTATAAATATAAGATACATATACTTAGGATTAATGCATAATTCCGAAAAAATCTCCGATAGATAATTAAATGCGAGACCTTTATGGCTTCAAGCGTGCAGACCACCACACCAGCGAGTCACAGATTTAATAATATGTAACAGAATCAACAATAGAAAATATAACCTGTACTATGTAAAGTTTCAGATTATCTACCCATAATTACAATATTCAAAATGTTTACCGTTTACTTCATGCTATAAGTTTTTCCGAAGTACACTGATAACATTATCCATAGCAGTTACTGTAAGTATTATATAAGTAGTAAGCTATAAACATAAGTATATTATTATATTATTGATCACTTACAATTTTGATGTAATTTTTAAAGATATAAAATACTACATGATAAGACAATTCTGGGAGTGAATTTTCTTACGAAAACTATAAACTAAAGAAATGCTGCATCCGGTCAACAGTTTTCGTTATGCAATTAGTAAAGGTGCGTAACGCAGTGGCAACTGCATGCAAAATCACTTTTAATTATGTAAAACCGCACGATATTTTGCAATTCAATAATATCAACTACAAAAAAAATTTAATGCCGTGAACACACGATCGTGCTAAAAATAGTATACGCTACATGCTTATTGAGTGCAAATAACGGTATCACGGAAAGTGAAAAAGTATACTACGTCTGATGTTTTTAAACTCTCTTCCTCGATTCTGCACGTCCTGAATTTGTAGCTTCAACCCAGCTTAGCTCTTAGCCTAACGAAAGATAATGTGTATTATCTTTGATCCAACTATAACTTAACATCGTGATGATAAGTAATTACGTAGGACCGTTGATTGAAGGAATTCTACCCTGAATCAACGGTAGGACTGAAGCAATTTTAGACATATTATACTTATAATTCTAGGCACTTTCACTATCACTACACCAATTCAAACGGTTTTAATCTCTATCCGTCGAACAAGTCCGTTGTTGTCGAGTAGTGATATCACTTAGACGTTTTCGTGGGTTTCTAGCCTCTTCTGATGTTTGCCTGCAAACCTCTTAATCTCATCTACAACCATAGGCATATTCAGGTCACGATGGACGTCTTCATTGCGATTTTACCACGGCGCTATGACGATGATTCGAAGTACCTACTTTATTCTGGAACGTTTGAATTAATTTAATGTTGGATTTCTTAGTGCATCCCCAGAGATGGATACCATAAGTCCATATGGGCTTCAGAATTTGCTGGTAGATAAGAAGTTTGTTGTGTATTGACAACTCACAGTGACGTCCGAGGAGCCAATACATTTGTCTGAATTTGAGGTTTAATTGCTCGCGTTTCTTCTTCACATGTGTTTTCCATCGAAGTTTTGCTTCTAGGATACTTTGCTTTGGATACTTTGCTTCGCTGGCATGTAGGAATGTTTGCTGGTTGACGACAATCACTGGAATATAGTCATATTTCTTGTTGGTGAAATTGACGTGAATCGATTTCGCCCCATTTAGCAGAGCAGTGTCATCGGCGAATGTTGTCGTAACTACTCCGTCGCTTTGTGGGATATCGTTGATGTACAGCAGGTAGAGAACAGGCCCAAGGACACTGCCCTGAGGTATTCCAGCACAAATATTCTTGAGGTCAGAATATTCTTCTCCATATTTAACTCTGAAGTGACGTTCAGTAATGTATGAATGAAGAATTTGGCTCATTTGTAGCTTATGTGTGTAGCATATCAAAAAAGTTCCCACCCGTAAGTGGTAAGCTTTATCTATCTCATCCCCTTTAAGGACACCGCACTGGTCTTTCAACAATATCATTTAAACACTTTATCTTAGGGAAAACACATAAGTAGAAAAAAAGAAAGTACATAAGTACAGAAAATATCAAATTTTTTCTTCTATTTTTGCTAATTTCCGTGTATTATTAAATATTTTTGTCAATTTACTTTTCAATGTCACTGTCAAAAATAACAAATTTAGGCGGTTATGATTTAAAGATCATGATTTAATCCAAACAAAAAAAGTTACCTATACGAGTATAGTTAAAATGTAAAGTTAAAAAGGCATAAAAAATTATAAATAAG